>CAUYON010125161.1:0-26682 GCA_963573935.1 Arctocebus calabarensis
GCATCACAGCTCACAGCAACCTCCAATTCCTGGGCTCAAGTGAGTCTCCTGCCTCCGCCTCCCAAGTAGCTGGGACTACAGGCGCCCACCACAACGCCCAGCCATTTTTTGGTTGCAGCCGTCATTGTTGTTTGGTGGGCCTGGGGGCTGGATTCGAACCCACCAGCTCAGGTGTACGTGGCTGGTGCCTTAGCTCGTTCAGCCACAGGCGCCGAGCCAGGGGTTGGGATATATTGAACCATAAAGAGATTCAATCTTCTCTCACTAGTTCATCAGAAATTCCAATTCCATAACTTTGTATATTATTCCAAGGCTGTAATGATGGGAAATTTTAACAACTGTCTTTTTAACACTTGGTATGTGTAAGAAACAGGGTATCATTCTATACAGTCATGAAATGTGTCCCACCCATCTTGCAGTCACTCTCCCCACATGTGCACTCTGGCAAATAGTAGAAAGATGTATTGAGGGAAGAAATCTTTTCTAATTCACATAAAAACACCATGTTAGAAAATACCGATTCTGAACTATGTTTTGATAGTGATATAGAATGTTGATTTTGTCCTTATAAAAATGCTTCATGAAGAAATGTCAAAGAAAGTGAGAGCTATAAAGAGTGACATGAGTCCAAGATCACAGAAAGAGTTAATGACAAACCCGGAAATGGAATCCATATATATTTGATTCTGGAGTCAATAATTTTATTTTTACTTTTTCTTATCAGAAATATTAAATCTATAAAATGCCAATATCCATGACCTACAGTAATTATCAACATTCTGCCATTCTTGTTTAATCTGAATCTTCACCCATTCCTTACCTTTGCTATCAACTATTTTATAATCACTATTCTATACTAACAAGGAAAATATAGAGTGTAATTTACATAGTAATAAGAACAATTATTTAAAGTACACCTGAGACACCAAATGAAGAAATTGGAGACTTTGGGAATCTGGTCAATGCTGATAATGCTTTGTTATGCATGTAACCCAGTATTTTCATCAAAGTAAGGAGCTCTCAATAGAAATTATACTCTGAAAAGAGTAGATCTGTATTTTTATATCTGTATCTGTAATTGACTATTTTCATCTTTATCAACTGAGGATTGAACAATTAAGGCCTCAATTTTCCAGGATACTTTAGTAAGCCCACGGTGTATCTTTAAATATGAAGAATTATGTGATAATTAGTGTAACCTAGATTGTTCACAGCTTGAAAATCTAAGTCTCATCACTTACAATTTGGCTACAGAATATGCAGTGCATGAAATTTCAAGGGTAGCTGATGTTTCTCTCATAATCCATAATTTGACATTGTGTGGAGATTCGGAATTCTAGAACTAATTACATTTTGTTAAAAATCATGATTCGTGTGAAGCAGGTTCATCGTGCAAGGGTTGCCAACTTGTCTTAGTCCAGGGACACAGAGCACATTCATATGCAATGAGCTACAGCAAGTAGATTTATTACCCACAAAAAAGCAGCAAAGACAAAGTAAGCGCAGGCTCCATTGTGAGCTCATCCCTCAGATCTCAAGAAAACTGCTCAGGGCAGATAGAGTCTCAACTGTGCATATCCCATACCTGAGGGACCCTGCCTACCTCAGGGTCTACTGATCTGACATCTGATCCACTAGGCTAAAGCTTTAAAGGACATCCTTCTTACCTTACATGGAAAAAGGAGCAAAGGCTGGATAGGCTGTCCAGGGCAGACCTTCCCTAGCCTAAGATGTTGCATTCCCTAGGAGGGACAGGGGGAGGCCCAGGGTATTTCAGGCAGTTCCTTCTTATCTCAGGATATTGCATTCCTCACAAATTCTACACTTATTCTTGGGAACTATCAGCAAGAATTGAAGGGGAAAGACTTTTCTGAGAGGAGTCATTGAAATATCTGCACACATTCTACAACACATCACACACATACATGCATTGCAAAGCCTTCCTTATAATAGATTCATTTAAACATCACAAGAAAGAAGCTCTTGTTCATAATCATCTCCTTATTATCGATATGTAATAAAACTAAGAAAGCGTATGATTTATTCTTGGTCACGCATCTAGAAAAAGTGAGAATCAAGTAAACAACTCAAGTCTTTCTAAACCCTTGTCTTTTGTTGTGTTGCCTCTTCTTATTGGTTTTGTCTTTCATTCTTGTACCAATTCAATGATTTGACCATGCAGTACCCGTGTACTATCATCCATTTAATTGTAAATGTTATGCTTCAGGACAACATAATTTGTACCATAACTATACACATGACATTCTAAATGGTCCCCTTGATTCCTATTTCTCCTCTGCCAGACTGTTCTAAATATTGCTGATGAATTCCTAAATTATAGCTCTGATGATGCCATTTCCTCTTCCAAAAAAATTGTTTATCTAACTTCCTGTTAATTTTAGCCACTTTGTACCTACTCCATTGTCACTATCAGGGAAGAACATTAAATTTGAGGAGTCTCCAACCAATGTTAGTCAAAAAATGGAATTTTTAACCAACATTTGCTGTAAAAGCATGCCATAACAGGACATAAAAATGTTTCAAAAAAATTCGTCATACAATCTATTCTCCACATACCATCCAAGCTACCCGTGGTTTTGATTATCTACTTTTTTTTTTTCTTAAGCTTCTAGTGGGCAACACTCAAAGCATTTGGTACTACTCACCCAGCAAAAACTTATCTATTGTTTTCTTGCTTTTTTCTCATTCTTCCTATTCTTGATGTAGAACTCTCCAGGGAGAAAAAAAAAAGTGGAAATCCATTTTTAACTCAGGTGATCCATTAGCATTTCACTACTACTCTAGAGAGCCGATAGACCCTGAAATAGCTGGGCCCCTGAACTTGCTAGTACACACACAACAGACACACAGAACAATAGTTTATCCATTCACAGATGAAGTTATTAGCTTAGAAAAAATTGAGGCATCCTGCAATAAAGGAAAGTAGAACATTACTAAAAAAAAGATATTAATATTCAGGGTCTGGAGGATTATAAAAAAGGAGAAATCATAAATAAATAATGAGATAGTTCTCCTCTACCCTGAAGGCCTTAAGAGAATCCAGATGAGACAATGTCAAGGTTGGGCGGCAAACTTCAGGGCACAGGTTTAATTTTTCTCCTGCTTCCATCTATAGTTCCAAAACCTACATATGCACAGTTTGTCATCATCTTCTACACCCTTTATAAAAGAAATTGCAACTTTTGGGTGGGTATATCTATTATATGCATGTATATTTGCTTTAAGAAAAAAAAATTGGGAAGAGTTATTTGGATCAGCTTATTATCCAGCTATGTGGTCACCGGGGGGTGCCAGTTGTAACCACTGGGTAGCACAGAATGAATTTCTGAAAAACAATGCTGCATCCTTCTCTCACCTTCACTTGTTCCTCTAGATGAGTTGATAAATCAAAATATGTCTTACACTAAAGTATGATTGTTAGATAAAACACAGGGTATGCAATTAAATTTGAATTTTAGACAAATAATAAATACTTTGCTTAATCTAAAATTTTGCATGTGACAAAATTATTGTAAATATACTAACATACATGTACATGTAATATATATACAGAAGTGTGTATATATCTGAAATATAAACTTAAATGAAGATGTTGTATTTTTTCTTTTGATATATAATATCAAGCATCAACTAAAATTTTTAATTGCTTTCTCAACCACTCCTTCCATTCCATATACAGGTACCTGAAAAATTAATATTTGCTGTATTGTTAAAGAATGTCACTACTTTTTTAAATTAACACCCGATAAAATATATTTCCATTAGGTAATAACGTTTTTTAATTTTTCAAGGTCAAAGTTATTTCTTTTAAGCATTAATCTATATTTGTCTCTTTGTAAGGATTAAACTTTTGGTCCTTTAAAAGATTAAATCTGATTTTTTTTTAACCTGTGTAGCCATTTAAATTAACTACTATTTCAGGACTCATAGCAAAACAATTATATATCTCTCTACATGTTCTTATATGTTCATATTTGTCACTTTCCATTTAAAACTGGTTTTAGCTGAGTATTATATCTAGGTTGAGAAGCAGGGAATAAATAGGTAAAAATCAATATTTCACACATACTATTTTTCTGAATGTATTTATATCACCATTTTAGGTAAGCTGTGCATTTGGATGAGTTAGAGATGAGGACTGTGGACTACAAAAGGGGGGGGAATTTATGCTATTAATAAGCTATCACACAGATATATAGATAGTTCCCTCCTCGCAAAGTCAACCTTTCAAGATATTGAACACTTACCTTCTGACCAGCTGGTCAGGTTACATTTTGCTAGAACATGGTGGGTGATGCGGTTCTCTAAAGTACCACTTGAACAGAATGTGTGCTGTATTAGTAATTCTCTACCTACAACACACAGCTACCATTTTTCTCTGTGGAGTCATTTGTGCACACTCAATTCCATAAAGCTGGATTTTCAAGGTAAAGAAAGGCAAACAGAATCCCTGGTTGAATATAGCATCATTTCTCTTTCTACTAGAAATAGGAGTTTAAAAATTCTATTTCCCAATAATATATTTTATTGATTTTCAGCGTATTTTCTAACAATTAAATAATTTGTACATGTAAGTACATGGGCTGATATGAAAATTTAAAATACTTTGTGATACGATCTACTCAAGGAGCAATTCATCTAACAAAAGTGTTTTTATTTTCTTTGTTGCCTTTTAATTTTTTTCTTCTTGTTTTATTTCTTTACGTTTCCTCCCCCTCCCCATATCTATTTTGTCAGGGATTTAAAAGACTGATGGTCCTTGAAATTGGAGAAGATTAGATTCATATCCCAGCTTTCATCACAATAAACTTCATGAAGCTGGACCTAGCACATAAGCTCTCTCATTTAGCTCCCTACATGGCTTACTATGCCACGTATGTCATGTGAGCAAGAGGATAGGTTAAGATTATTAGCAAAAGTTCAGCCCTGCCCCAGAGGCTGAATCAGTGAGAAGGAAGAACAAGGACAAGTGGTTTGAAGAAAAGGAAAGAGAAGTTTACTAACTTCTTAGCAAATGAAGAGCTTATCTGACTAGCCTCTCAAAAGACAACAATTCTGCTTTAAGCAGAACTCAGAGGTTTATATAGGGGGTATTTCAAGTGGTTAGGTTTGTGTCTATACGACCAGTGTCATATATTGTGGCTTTGGGCTATTGTTGTTTAACTATAATTGTTGATTTGGGTTGACCTTATCTCCAGTGAAGATAATCTTGTGACCTTTGTCTAAACAATCCTGTCCACCCATCTCCTGTGGTTTAAGATAATCAAAAACACAACCAGCAAAGAAATTTTTTCTGCCCTCTTAATTAGTGGCCTGGGGAAGGAATGTAGGTTTTAATTCCCATAGGCAGAGGGGGTTAAAAAGACAACTTGCCAACGTTTCATTGCCCCTTTTCAGACCTTTAACTCTTTACAAAATAACACATGTAACTCACATAGCACAGTGCTGTAAGAGAAAACTACAATATAAAGTATCTGCACAACTTTCAGTGAAATCCTTCATGAGAGAACTTCTCTACTAGGAGAAATTTAACAAGCATGAAACTGCCCCATTGGCACAGCTGAATATATGCCTTGTGGACAGATGGTTTGATTATCCTAGAAATTTGAAACGAAGATCAAACACACCTATAGAAGAACCTGAAAATGTTTTAACTTTAGTGCTAGATTTACTGAGATCTGTTTTATGGTTGTGAGACCTTTGCAGTCACACACAATACTCCAGACAGAAGAATCCTGTGCTTGATTTAATTTTCTGTTCTTGCCATCTTGACTTTTTTATTTAGACTGCAAACTTGTATTTTTACATGAAACTTGATGAGAAAACAGAGCATGTGATAGAGCAGAGGAGATATATGCAATATGTGTGTGTGCTACTGGTTTCCTGCCACTCCTATGAAGAAGAAGTTCAGGAAATTTCATCCCAAAGTATGACTCTTTGTTATAAAGAGTATTTTGAATTAAAGGTTCTTAGAGATCAATAGTATTGGAAGGGGATTTCCCTCTATCTACATAAAACCGAGGGACCCAACAACAACAAAATCTCTCTTTCCTCTTCTCCCTGTTATCTCAATATATTGCAGAAAAAATTATCAAAAATGAAACCAAAACTGGCCCAAAACATTTTAAAGATAATACCTGTCTATCAGGTTAATTTAGTTTCCAAAGAGACTCATTTACAAGTCAATCAGTTTCTCCCCATCCATTCCTTCTCCCAAGTATTTATTCACCACCACCAACAATCACCATTTCTTGCCTCTCAACAGAGCTGTCAATATTCCTTACCTCCCCTTTGCTCTAGAACAAGGGTATGTAAATTTCTAGACCCCAATGGGAAATTGGACCAATCACTCCGTGATTCTCTCCATGCACATGATAAATTAATCTTTCTCTTACTAATCTGCTCTATCGTGAATTGATCTTTCAGTGAAACTTCTGGGGTGAAGGGAAAGTTTCCCCTTATCCCAATACCTATAAAATGTTGTATTAACATATAACACGTTCAGTGTTCCACAAGAGTGGAAGGGGATGTTATTAATTCTTATGCTGGGCTGCAGACTTTAGTGAAATTCTCTGGAGAAAATTTATCTACTTACAGCTTCCTTGATAATATATCCTGTTCCTCAACAAATTAACTGTACCAACTGTCATCTAATCTTCATCCCTGTAGACCATGGAAAGATCAGTCTCCAGCATTCTAAATTTTCTAAGGACTTTTTATTTTCATAAACTGACTTAATTTTATTGTAAGTGCCTACTTTCTCTTCAGACGCTTTATTTATTTATTTAATTATTATTTTTGTTTTTTGTAGCGACAGAGTCTCACTTTATCCCCCTTGGTAGAGTGCCGTGGCGTCACACAGCTCACAGCAAACCTCCATCTCCTGGGCTCAGGCGATTCCCTTGCCTCAGCCTCCGAGTAGCTGGGACTACACGTGCCCACCACAACGCCCGGCTATTTTTTTTTTTTTTGCAGTTCAGCCAAGGCTGGGTTTGAACCCGCCACTTTCGACAGGCGGGGGGGGGGGGGGGGCCCCCGCCCTACGCCCTACGCGCTGAGCCACAGGCGCCACCCCTCTTCAGACGCTTTAAAAGTCATCTGTAGTTAATGAGAACAGACACGAAGAAAGGGCCTTCAAGGGGGGTGGGAGGAAAACCAGGCCTACTGAACCAGGGTGTCTGGGGGGCTCGTAAGAATGTGGCTATGGAGTAACCTAGGTAACCAATAACCAATAGAAAGAGACAATCAATGACCAATAGAAAAGGGCAATACTGCCTGGAGGTGCAGGCGGGCCAGCGAAAAGACTTTTAGCCAATTTCAAACGGAGTGAGTATTTATTCCCCTGGAAGCCTTTGCCTGTCTGTCTTTCTCTCACCTTTTCTCCTCCATGAGAGGGGCCCACTTACAGCTCTCTTTGGAAGTGCTCTAATTTTCTCTTTGTTCACCCTAAATAAAATCTCACTTTGTTACCCTGAAACTTACGTAGGTTACTTTTGCTTTCTATCCACACTGCCTGTGCTGCTCCAATTTTATTTTCAATTTCCACTCACTTTTTTTTTTTCTTTTTATTTCATTTACCGCCATGCCTGAGTTAAACTTTCTAGTTCAGACGAGTAAGTGAACCAGTTAAAATGGGTTGGGGAACTGGAACACTCAACCCTCAACAGTTAATATTTTGTAAAAAGAGCTATAGGTAATTTTCCTCCTTAAACAATAAAACCTCTGAAAATTGACTGCCCAAGGGACTGTAACAAAGTGGTCATCAGGCAGAGGTGGTCAACATAAGCACAAGGTCTGTTGTACTGGTACTACTGATAAGTGTTGATGGTCTGGGAGCCGGTCCCCTGAACCCAGTCGGTCTTGTTTGATTTCTCAAATCAACTTGATAGCAGTACTCTAAACTTCAGTGCAGGCCCAGACAAATAGAAACTGAAAGTAAAACTACAGTGTGGATAGAAAACAAAAGTATCTCCACAAAGGCTTTAGGATAACAATTTTATTTAAACGCAAAAAAGAAAGCTTAGAGCACCTTCAAAGGGAGTTGGGAGTGTATTCCTCTCATGGGAAAGAAGAGAGAGATACACACACACGTGCATTGTAGAGATATGAATATCCTTTCTCTCCATTTGAAATTGTAACTCCTTCATTGGTCTCTCTGTGCCTCTGGGCACCTGTGTTCTTTTTTATTGGTCGTTGATTACCGAGGTTACCTCATACCCACATTCTTTTTCCCTTTTTTTGGTGAAAACTGCTGCATGCTGATCTAACTGTTCAATGTTTTTACCAACCCTCCAGACTTCCTTATTTAGCAGGCCAGGCTTTTCTCACATTCCCCATAAAGTCCCTTTCTTTGTCCAGTCTCAGTGCATACATGTGGTACATGTCTGGTCTATGAAAGTTAGGTAGGCGTAGGAGGTGGTCAATGTAGGGAGGGGGCCAACTATGGAGGTTCTGTTGTATTTATACCCTTGGACATTTCCTTAATCATGGATTTGGGGATTCACCATGTTATTGTTTAACCATGGAATATTAGCAAATATTTTATTAGAGAGACAGGGAAAGTGCTGGCAAATGTGAGGAAGCATAGGAAATTTTTAGAAATCCTGTTATCAGTCTTAAGAAACCAGATCAGCCTGCAGGATGGTGAGTGACAGCTGACCTAGTTATCTCAAACTTTAGAAGACTATCAGATGCGTAAATGAAAGAAATTAGAAATATTTTTATATCAAAATATTGCATTTTGATATACTAGACTGACTGAAAGATCCTCTAGTCCTTCTGATTCACCCCCCTCACCCACTAACACACCATCATTGGCTCTCTCATCATCTTTGAAGTACTTATCTTTTTTTTTTTTTGAGATAGAGTCTCATTTTGTCCCCCTTGGTAAAGTACTGTGGCATCATAGCTCACAGCCATCTGAAACTCTTGGTCTCAAGTGATATTCTTGCCTCAGCTTCCAGAGTAGCTGGGACTCCAGGCTCCTGCCACCACGCCTGACTGTTTTTAGAGATGGGGTCTCACTCGCTCTTGCTCAGGCTGGTCTTGAACCAGAGAGCTCAGGTAATCCACTTGCTTCTGCCTCCCAGGGAGCTAGGATTACAGGCGTGAGCAGCTATGCCCAGCCTTGTATTCCCCTGAGTGAGATCAAGACCCAACTAGGAAAATAATTGTCTTTCCTCCCTTGCTGTTTACCTCAGTATTCATTGCAGGAAAGAAGATTAAGAATGCAACCAGACATGCTCCAATCCATTTTTAAAATAATATTTGTTTTCAGATTAATTTAATTTCCAAAAAGAATCATTTACAAGTGAATCTGTTTCCCTTGATTCTCCCAAGTAATCTCTTCAAATCCCCTATTCATCTTCTCTAATAATCATTTATTATCCCTCAGCACAATTACTTATATTCCTCAATTCCCCTTTCCTCTAAGTGAGGATATATACATTTCTGGACCCCATTATGATATTGGGTAGTCACTTTGTGATTCTATCCCTGGGCATGGTCAACAAATTTGTAATTTCTTTCTCTTACTAATCTGCCTTATTCTGAGTTGATCTCTCAGTTTTCCCTCCCTCCCCCCCCCCAATTACTCATGAATTGATTGCAAGGGTATGAGTAACTTAACTCGTGGATTAGAGATGAACCACCTCGGCTAAGCACAACCTAAATAACTGTCCCATGGACTAATAAGAAAAAAACCTATTTTATGTGTGTATTTTTTAAGCCAGTATGTTTTTATGTCTTTGTACATAGCAAAAACTAACTGCCAAAAAACACATAGCAAAAAGAAGCCACAAAATGGACACTGGGTTCCTTTGAGTTCCTTGTGTTATTTTTTACATGAGACCAGCAGGCTTTTCCTTTAGTTTTGATCATAGAAATAAGAGTAAAACAGAAATTACTAAAAATACAACACTGGAAATGAATGCTTGCCATTTAAATAATAACTAATATTTCATTTATGAAATGGGGCAGAATAATAAGTGAACCGAGTAACAATCAATTACTGAATTATGGTTCTTATTTAGCTTCATTTTGTTAGATATTAGTGACACTCAAAATTAACATTATAATTTCCAAGTCCATTAGTACAGAATCAATAGACTTTTTTTCACAGCTTTGTTATTTTCCCCACATAGGACCAGAGGACATTGGGAAGGGACCAGTATATACTGAATCAGACAATGGTTCAGTCACATTTAATATATCCTTAAAACAAATTAATATATTTATTTTTAATACACATTTCAGAGAACTAGAAATCAAGACTCTGCATTATATTTACACTATTATTTTGTTGATAGTCTATGCTTCAGGCAAAGCAAGAATTAGAAATTTGCAACATACACTATTCTTTTTGAAACTTTTTACTCCAAAGAGAAAGCAACAGTAATAGCATTTGTTAACTCATTCCCAATTTGTATTTAAATGTCATTTCAGAGAAAACTCATCTGATTGCCAGAAGGGAAAAAGTCATGTCTCCTCCCATTGTAATATAATGGTTAAGAGTTCAAAAATAGGAAGTCAGATAATCTTGAATGTGAACTTTCTTTTTGACATTTCTGAACAGCGTGACCTTGGATAAATTACTTAATCTTTATAAATGCTATTATTAATCAGTGAAATAGAGATCATAATAGTTATGTCCTACAGGTTTGTTGTGATTATTAAGTAAGAAGATGCAAACAGAGGGTTTTTTCCAGCACCCTAAAGTCATTACATGACACATACAATTAATGTCAACTTTGGACATTTTAACCTTGACTGCCAGTAGGTTTGTGGTTTAATACAATGCCCATAGAAGTAATTATGTTGTTCTACTTTACTTTTGTTATATCAGTCCTACCAAATGTTCTGCTCAAACTTTTTCACTACTTATTCTAACCAAGTTAAAAGGAAATTTGGATATAAATGATCAGTAATTAACACTGCAAATCTGTATTTAATTCTATAAGCCATATTGTCCCAGACGACCCCAAATAAGTGACAAAGGCAAAGATATCAATCAGTGGAGGTTTTTTAAGCCAACGTTTGGAGATACACCCAGGAAAAACACAAACCACAGAGGCATCTGTAACTGTTTTTCTGACCAGGGATATAGGAACTTCATTATTTAAGGGGTTGTGGCAAACACAAGAAAAAGGAGGAGACGAGGGGACAGCAAGGCAAATGGTTACATTCTTATGAGGCCCAGGAAATCTACATTTTACATAAGAGAAGGTGAGAAAGGGGAGAGGAAAAAAATTAATTATGTGTATATCCCTGAGTAGGCAAAAGAATGATTGATCTTGTCTCTGTTTTGTAACTGGGATGATAAATTTATAATAAATGTTATTAATGTGGAATTGAACAGATATACTTTAGGGGCCTGCAGTGTCAAAGTTACAATTTTAATGCCTTGCTCTTGGGAAATCAGCATGGAATTTTTTTATGAATAACCTCTGGGAGCAGTCCTTAGAGATGCCTGTGGCCTTTCCCCTTCCTGTGGGCATTTGGCTGATGTCAAACGTTGTTAATGTTACTAACAGCTGGGCATTTGGAAGGGGATGTTGAATGACTCAGCTTCCAAGCTTGGCCTTCCCTTTTGCATAAGAAGTTGAGGGATCATCCTGAGATTTTTATTTTCCTTTACCTCCACTACATATGATTTTAACATTAAAAATGTACAACTTTTAATATTTTTGAGATATGACTATAATAAAAATTAACTACGTATGATTTTACATTAAAAATGTACATCTTTTAATATTTTTGAGATATGACTATAATAAAAATTATTGCGACCTTCTCTCTGAAACATGTACATCTCCATATAGTTTTTCTAAAATGAAGGGAAATTTTTAAGTAGCATCAAATCAGCCTGACTTCAGTAATATTTAGCTTTCATTCCTAGATCCAATTCAGGCAGGTGGTGCCTATCAAAACTTTCAATCAAATCTTATTTGTGGTTACAAAATTAAAAAGTCATCATTATAGAAAGTGTTGCCAAGAATTTCTCCCTAAATAAGTTCATGTAAATGAGGAAGAGACCTCAGGTGATAATGGAGATTGCTTTCCATTATATTAAATATTAGATAATATAAACCTTCTTCTTTATTATTGAATGAACTTTACCAGTACAAAGAATCCTTCCCTTTCCTTTAATAAAGCAACAGCATGAACAATCTCATCACAACATTCCACCACCATGTGCTATAAACTTGGTAACTAATAATATATTGATTGAACCAAGGAGAAATATAGACAAAGTATTGAAAAATGCCTACAGGGTTAAGAGTCATTACACTCTTTATTTTGTAAAACATGAATTAGTTAACTAATGGAGTTAAGTATTACTGTTACTGTAAAACTGTTCTCTTGGAATGCAAATCCAAGTTATTAAATGAGATATATTTTAATGACTAGTCTTAGTAAGGACACAATAAGTGATCACTATGGTTATTTAATCTGGGTTTATTTTTTATCTTTTAATTTATTTTTATTTTTTTAGACACAAGATCTCACTCTGTTGCCCAGGCTAGAGTACACTGGCAAGATCACAATTACTCAAATTCTCAGGCTCCAGTGCTCCTCCCACCACAGTCTCCTAAGTAGCAAAGACTTACCGGTATGAGCTACTCTGTTCAACCAGTTTTTCAATTTTTATGTACAGACAGCATCTGGCTCAGGCTGGTCTCAAACAATCTTTCTGACTCTGCCTCCCAAAGTACTAGGGTTACAGGCATGAGCATTATACCTAGCCTGAGCTTCTTTTGGGTTATGGAGTTACTATCTTTCTTTCTAAGTTCCTTTCAAATTTAGGTATACTACCAGACACTAGTTTTGGAATTATGTGAAAAAAGAGAGGGAAATTCCATCTTTATTTACTGGAGTCTCACTAACAGTTTATTTAGTACTATTTTGAAATTAGAAGCATGTTGACAGTGAAACTCAGGGACCTAAATCATTTCCTTAGCTTCGCACAGTAGGCACAGCTGAAAGCCTTGTTTTTCACTCCCATTGGTTATAATAGCAATTTAAATATCTTGGTTTGTTTCAAAACTTTTTAATACTTCCTCTCAATTAGTATTTGAAATTGTAACATATAACTTTAAGTGTTTAAATTTTCAAATTCTTAAACATTTTGAGATGTTTTCCCTTTAAAATTTAAAGAAAAACACATTCCTTCTACCTACCATGGGAATATCAGTTAGAATGCCGACTAGAAATTGATATACTCAGTCCTAATCCAAAAATAGTAGATCAACAAACACAGGCCCACACAAGTGAAAATAGGATTAAATTCAAGAAGAGGGGTCGGGAGAGAAAGCTCAGTAAATTCCCACCGATCAGGCACAATGTAGGGAACTAAAGACTAGGACTTTACCTTACAAATATACATAGGGTAGCCTAATCATATCTATCCTTACATTAACCTGAAATTAAAAAAAAAAAATTGAAAGAAGTGAGAATTTCTACGAGATCCCCTTTGAATAGTCGCATAAGTCTTACTGAGTCCCTAAACTTCCTTTTATATCAGGATATTTTATTGACTTATAATTTTCCTTTAATATTCATTGTATGAAGATACACACAGACATTTGTCTGAAGAGTAATGAACTAAAATTCCACAGGCACTTTCTTATATAAAAGTGAAAAATAAAACACTATTGCAGGCATGGTAAGATAAGCGGTTGTGAAATGCTTTCCCCAAATTCTTCCAAACTAACATAAATGAAAAAAAAGGTTTTTAGGAACTCCATCAACATGGCTTACTTAAACTCGGAGTAAAGCCACAGTTTCTTATACATTCAAGATAGGAATGAGCTCAGAGGTCAGACAATCCATTCTTTAGTTCTCAGGAGTTTGTTGTTCTATTTTGTTTTTAAAATATATTTTTACATTTGCTTTTTAAAAAAACGTTACTTTGTTTTTTAGAGACAGGGGATTGCTTTATGTCCCAGGTGTGTCCATGAATACCTGGGCTCAAGAGATCCTCTCATCTCTGCCTCTTAGAAGCTAAGTACACCCGTCTGTTTTTAAATGAGGTACTAGGAACATAGATGAAAATAACCATCATAGAGCACAGTCAGTAATGCCGCAGGTCTCGGCTTCCACTAAGTTTGCTCTGTGAAGTGTTCCTAGCAATGGACAGCTAATTGTACAGTCAGCGCTGAGAAACTGAGAGACAGCACCCCCGAAGAGGCCCAGTTGTCTTTGTAAACAAGAGATTATCTATTACATAAGATATCAGTTGACAAAAATATTTGCCAAACCCAAAAGTTTGATTTGGGGCAATAATTTTGAGAGAGGTAGAAAAATGGTGAGGTGACTATTAGATTGGAAATATAGTAGAATGGTGATTTACCCTATTATGTTTCTCAAATATCCAGAATGGTACTTAATGTATTATAGGTACTTATCACATTATTATTAAATGGAAAAAAAAAAGTCCAGTTGTGCAAACTGCAAGCTACAATGCCCTTGTAAACATGCACATATATTAAAGACTGAGAAAACCCACTTCTTTTTTTTTCTGTAGAGACAGAGTCTCACTTTATCTCCCTCAGTAGAGTGCTGTAGCGTCACACAGCTCACAGCAACCTCCAACTCCTGGGCTTAGGCAATTCTCTTGCCTCAGCCTCCCGAGTAGCTGGGACTACAGTGCCTGCCACAACGCCCGGCTATTTTTTTGTTTTTCAGTTCAGCCGAGGCTGGGTTTGAACCCACCACCTTCGGCATATGGGGCCGGAGCCCTACTCGCTTGAGCCACAGGTGCCGCCTCTGAGAAAACGCACTTCAAGGAAACTGTGAGATTAACTTTTTAGGTCTCCAAAAATATACAAACCAAAACATTTTACCATAGTCTTTAAACACTGTCATATATAAATTCTTTAGTCTGGGAAAAATGCCAAACAAGACTTAGGGGAAAAAAGGAACTTCTAGAGAAAATATCCCACAAATTTGGTAATTGTTAATCTTACATAATCACTGGTTATCATTATAAATCTAAGTAAGATTCTTTTACACATGAAAGTCTATGAATAAATGCTAATTACGGAATGGTGACAATCTTTTCCAAAATAGAAGATAAGTAATATAAATAGATTTTAAAGTTCCCTTCAAGGAAATATAATCTGTAGACCTATCAATTTAGAGTACATTTTATTAAAAAAAATACATAAAATTCAAACAATTAGTGAATTAGAATTGTTCATTCTTGGAGCTTTCTTTGGAGATCATTTAATCTCTGCCCCCCCCTTCCCCCAAGTATGAAACATTTGAATTTGGTTCTTGACATCGCAGACACACAGGGCTTTTATTCAAAGACTGTATTGAAAAGGATGAAAAAAATATTTTAAAAAATGTTCTTCTGTATTTCTGGAATTTACTTCATTATTAGAGTCAAGAGCCTGTTGTCAAAAGCTCCATACCTGTTCTCAAAGTTCAGTTAAAAACCAACCAACCAGCCAGCAAGCCAACAAACACACAAACAGAAAACGAAAACAAGAACAAATGGAGGGAAGAAAAAGGAAAGGAGGGTTTATTAATTTGCCAGAGAATGAGGAAGTTGGCAGATTCTCATCTTAAAGAACCTCTGTCCTCTTATTAGGAGGACCTTGTGCTCTTTTATAGCAACGTAGTACTTTAACTCAGGGTCTTGATGACGTGTCGAGTACACTGTTCCCACAGGCTTCTGATGGCTTGATTGTTCCTCCTCTGATCTCATCTTGAAGTTTCTATATCTAGCAGATTTATATATGATTAAATATCTAGAAATAATGGTTGCTCTGAATGAACCAATAGAAATCACCACTAGGACACTTATTTTCATGGGCATTGGTGCTAGCATTACTGAAACTTAAGATTCTGGATGAAGTTTATATTTTATTACTGCTATGAAGTAACTAATATCTGGTACAAGCAGAGTAGAAGACAGGTACTGTTCATTTGCTACCTTCTCCCTACAAAATAATGTCTAAAACATGGTTATATATAAATTTTCTCATAACAAATTTCTCAAAAATTACATCTTTGAACATATATGTAGACCTGCACACATATTTTCACACCTGTTTTCTTTGCTCAAGCCTCTTATCCTGGAAAATTGGTTACACTTGTATTGTAAAATAGGAAAATCATATACTACTCTAATCTCACATTGTGGGAAATAGGCTCTCAAATTAAGAACAGCATTTAAGAATTTTTAAAAGTTTACCTGTGTAAAGTGTAATTGTCTTAAGTATATAGGTGTATTGTCACACCTAATTTCTGTAATAGCTCTCTTAAACAGCTGTTGTTGTCCATGTCATTTTATAGACAAAAAGTAGTGAGACAAAAATAATACAATAAATTACCCAAGGTCACAAAAATAAAATCATAAGGATTTCAAGTTAGTCATTTGAGCTCCAAAGTTGGTTCTAATGGTCACTGTGTTACAATTCCTTAGAGAGAATTTACCCTTAATTTATTTGGAACTACAATAACATTTCTTGCTCATCTTTAAGAAAGCGTAATAGACATGAAGTTTACAAAGTTGGCCCTGCTTGGCTGTCCACTGCATTGGAAAGAACCTGATAAATGACGTCCAAAAGGCCTGAGATGTATTGTTCACTTGAGCAATTAGAAATATAAAAAGATTAGTTAGGATATTTATATTAGGCATATATTATTTAGGATTCTTGTAGTAGAAGCCAAGACAAGCAAGATGAATCAAACTGGGGAAGTCTCTAAAAGAATGTCTTTTTGTCAACACCAGGGAAGAAATCGACCTCAAGGGAAAAAAAATTAAAAATAAGGAAAGTAACAATTGACAAGTTTTTGCTCTATTCTTTGCATCTCTCATAAAATCATTATCAGTTGTCTCTTTTCATCAATTCCAAATTAGATTCTGTTTGGTTCTCTGCAAAGGAGAAAAACCATGGCCCACCAGAGCTCTTGTTATATAGGCCACAGCAATACTAACTTTACTTGGTTTGAAGTGACACTCATTCATCTTTGAGTCCTAATTTCTTTTCTTATTTTTAATTTTATTATCTTTATTATTAAATATAGCTGAGTCCTAACTTCAAAATGCTGGGTGAGAAATGTAATTGGCCCACCTTTGGTCAAGATATAAACCTGATCCACTGAATTATGGCCAGAGAAGTTACATGGAGGCAAAATGTGACCGCAGGAGAAGACATTTATGGATCAAGAGTTGGGAATATATTTTGTGCAGGAATGGTTGTTACTAGGTCGGGGTCACATCACGGGGCGTACTTCCTCAATGCAAGGAAGATGGAACTGGATGCAATCATGTGCTTAAAAGCATAGTTTTTTTATATACATATATATCCATAAAATTAAAGAAAAATATAGTTTAATGTTTTATAATTTTACTATTTCTCTTTCTTATCAATATACCATTAATGAATAAGATGCTGAGGCAGATTCTGCCTATACTACAGCACTGCTAGTGTGAGAATTATGCAGTCAGATTGGCTGAGAACTTCCTTTCTCAGAATCCTTCTGTCTCTAGGTTCTGATCAGAATTAGCCAAAGAGGAATTTTACATGAGTTTTTGAAAGCACATGTGCAGTGGCGGCCATTTATCTCAGAAATCCCTTAGTTAGATGAAAATGCGTTCAGATACTGAGGCACTAAGAAGGTCCCAGCTTGTCAGCACCCTTGTCTTCTCAGCATCGCATCCAGCTTGGCCTCCAAATTACCAGTCCTCGGACAGAGAGCAGCCCCAGGCCCAGGCACTTGTCTGCACACTCACCCACAGAGGGGTACTAGTGAGAGAAAAACAGATTCCAGCAGATCCCTCAGAGAGACCTCCCTCTCTCTCTGTGCCCCTCAGAATCGCACTTTGGCTGCTAGACATGTTTGATTTCACAGACGTCCTTGCAAACCCGGAGCTGTTCACTCATGCAGGTGTTTGAGCAACTCCATCTCTGCATTTTGTCTTTCTCTTTCTCAACTTCTCCCACAATCACAGCGTATAGCGCGCATCACATTACACTTTTAGGAGCTTTGCTAGAGATAAACATCCAGCCTACCAATGATGTTCCATTTTCCCAGTGCCTGTGGATTAACATTAATTTCTAAAAATGACAAGTAATAATCATCATCATCATCATCATCCCCACACTGGCCCAAATCTTCCCTGTCATATTATGGAAACTTTTGTTACTTTTTTTTTTTTGCAGTTTTTGGCCCGGGCTGGGTTTGAATCCACCACCTCCGGCATGTGGGGCCGGCGCCCTACTCCTTTGAGCCACAGACACTGCCCCAACTTACCTATTAAAAGTTTATACACATGCCTCTATGTGCAGACTAGTTATCCTTTCCTAAAATAGTTCATTATTATTATTTGCTGGAATAAATCAAGCTCAGTGGAAGATACCACCTGCATTTATATATTGTCTTCAGGTATAGTACTCCCTTCGATACAGTTCAATATCGATTTATACACAATCTTTTTATTAAAACTGCCACTTTCATAATAATTATTTATATCCATTTTTTTTTCCTACTACTCAGTTCTACATGGAAATGAAGACCAAGTGCTGTCAACAGTGTAGCACTTGGCAGATAGTGGCTAATCAAGAACCTATTGAGGAATCAATGAAAAAACAGAATTAATCATAAAAGAGGCATTCTGTCTTTAGTGTTACCGCCCATAGCAGTTTTAAAAACAACTTCAAAAATGTTTAATGGCCAGCTCATGGAAAGGCAAGATCTATAATTTTTCTCCTTGAATATGAGAATACTTGACTATTTGACCAACGGAGCACAACAGAGGCATTTGCACATAACTTCTGGCTATGTCATAAAATGTTACAAAGATGTAGCCTGTATGTGGTTCTCCTAGAATGCTAAATCTTAGAACTCTCTCTCACTACATGTATTCTTTGGAACCCAGCTACTATGGTTTAATCCATATGGAGATACCATACATAACTTTTAGGCAAGAAAGTCCTACATGAGCTTGAGCTTCATTTAGCCTTCTCAGCCTTGGCGAAACTATATGAGTGCAGGAGTCATCTTAGGTGACATCTTCCATCTCCAGGACTCTAGGGCCCTGCCATTCAAATCACACCACATCCCAAAAGTCCTCTATGTCATCCTAGCAAAGCCTTTTGAAATTACCACATCCAGATTTCTGGATCTTGGAATATAAGACATTATTTTTACTGTGTAAAGCCATGATAATTTTAAGTATTTTTTACGGTGCAAAAATTACTGGGACAGATTTTACTGTACCTGGAAATTGATACTAATGGAACAAAACCCTAAAATATGCATTGTTGGATTAAGGAACAGTGGTGTTCCGAAAACAGATAAGCCTTGTGAAAACTGTTGGTAGAAGCATAATAGAACATGAAAATAATATTGCCAGAAGCTGCAGTCAAGGGAAACTAAAGTACCTAATAATTAATAAGTTGATCATCATGCTAGGAAGATTTCCAGGCAGTGTTGAATACATGGTCCATCTTTTTTTAGCTGCCTACGAGGGAAGAGGGAGATAAAGTCAAACTAACTCAAAGTAAGCTGTTTAACTTTTAACAGAATTGGGAAGAAATACAAAGAGTTTAGCCAGTAATTCTAACCAGCAAAGCATTCTCAGAGTCAGGAAGAACTTCAGTGTCAAAGTCAAATCCAGTGTGTTAAGAGGAAAATGTGTTCTGGAGAAGATGGTAACAAAACCTCAAAGAGACATAAGTTGGTACTTCACTGATCCATCCAGACAAATAAAACCCCTGCTGAGAATTCTAGGATCTTGCTTAGCAAACCCTCTCTATTGAACAATAAAGCTTCTAAGACTCTTACGAACAGCAAGCTTCATCGTGGGCACAATACAGACAAAGTTTTATCTCAAAAATATATGTGCATTTGTGCCTGATTGAGTAAAAGTCAGGAGAGAGACAATACATGCCTGCTGGATGGCAGAATTTCTCTGGACTTGTGGCTACTGTACATGGCATACGTTCCTCTGTTTTAAAGAAGCCAGGGCTCATTTAAGTTTATTAAATGGCTATCTAATTACTATGGATTGGAGATAGGGGGCGTATAATCTAATCACTTAATTCACAGCTCTTCAGATTAAGAGAGAACCTGAGGTACTAAACTCAAGGGACCTGGTTTAGATGACAGGTTTTGGAACCTTACACCAAAGCCTGGTTCCATAACATGGTACAATGGGGTAAGGGGTCAGCTTGGAAGGTGGTGGTATAATTTTCATGTAGAGGAATTTGTAAGTAACTTATGGAAGGGGAATTGGTGCATTTTAAAACACAATTGCAGAATTCTTTGACTCTTGTTCCCTTGAAAGGTAAAGTCTATGATTCTCTCCTTGAATTTGACTTGTATTGTAACTTTTAAAATCAATGTCATAAGGCAGAAATAATGCTATCTGACTTCTGAATCAAGGTCCAAGTCTCATAGAAAGAGCCCATTGGGTGCAAAGGTCAAGAGTTCCAGTTAAGACTGTCGTTTGAGCCATCTCAGCCAAAAAAATAGACTATGAGTAAAAACGTCAGTTTGGAATTGCTTTTTCCAGTCTTATTGGTTCCTTTCCCTTCCTGTGGGACTCTCCCACTACTGAAAGGGTCCTAGGTGTGCTACCAGCGATGGTGAAGTGGAGAAGCTCTGCTCTTGCTCCGTCCACCCTAATTTCCACATTCATATTACTTGTAAGCATAACAAAGCTACTGTGATCTTATGCTACTATATTATAAAACATTTTAAACACAGCAGTATTAACTAAATACAAGTTAATATCATATTTAACCATATTTTAACATGTTCTCTGGAACAAAAATATCCTTTTTTTCTTTTTTGGGGGGAGTGGATTATTCTTTTATTAACTAAGTAATAATTATAAAGGAAAAATCTGAACATACAGGTAAGTCCACTCTACTTCAATTACTTTTTTATTTGCCCTAATACATAACTTACAAACTCAAAAATTATCAATATCTATATCATCCTCATGAATAATACCAAGACTCTAGAATACTTTAACTCTGATAATTATTTACAAGTTATAGCTGTGTATTTTAGCTCTATCCCACTCCTGACACCAGAGCAAGGGAGTGAAGGATTGGGGAGAGAGGAGGAAGAACGGGAAAGGGGGCATCACGGTACACGGTACAACTCTTGGGGTAGGACACAATTATAAGAGGGCTTTTACCTAACAAAGGTAATCAGTGTAATCTAATTCTTTGTACTCTCAATGAAACCCCCCCCAAACAAAAGCAGATTATGAAAAAGATGTGATTAAACTGAAAATAACCCAGGAAGAAAAAAGAAAGAGTAATTTTTAATATGATGAAAGAAAATAGCTCTCACCCTGGAATAGCAAGTCCAAGAAGAACATCTTTCAAAAAGAGGGCAAAATGCAGACATTTCACACACATAAAAGCTGAAAGTTTGCAATTAATAATCTCTAATCTAAGGAAATTCTAAAATATATACTTCAGAGGGAAGAAAGTTATTCTAAATATACACTTCAGAGGGAAGAAAGTGATCTGAGATTGAGGAAAAGATAAAACCAGTGTAAAAATACTGGTAAGTCTAAGCAAACTGTATAAAAAATAATTTTTCAAGAGTGAAAAGTGACAGAGCTAAAATACACAGAGAGACCCTTTTGTCCCTCATCTGATTAAACTCATTCTTTCTCTAGCTCATAAGTATTAAATATGACATTTATTAATTTGTGAGTATTGGACCATATCTTCCTCAAAAACACACATACAGCATTTACTCCTTTAAATGGTCTATTTCTTCCTAAAAACCTTCTCTGCTGAGCTTTTCCTGTCTTGTGGCTACATAACCACTACTAATTTAACCTAAATCATTAACAACACATCAGGTATAACTCCAGATGATATCTTCCCAAACCTTTAAAATAATTAAACAAGCAGAAGAGAAATTTCATCCTTGGCATTTATAACTCAAATATGCTTTTGGCTTCTAACAAGCAACAGTGCAGGGCACAAAAAGTAAAATTAAAGTAAATTGAGAAGATGCAAATTCATAGCTCCCTATGCACACAGTTGTTATTTGGATAATTTGCAAAATAGAACTCCATCTTCATAGCTCTTTTGTCCTTACTACCCACCATAATACTTTGCATCCTTTCTCATTTATACACTTGGATAGACCGTTTATAATATAGATTATGTCTCATAGACAGTCTTGTGAAACAAAATATGTCATCATTTCCTAGAGGAACACACGCATCATCACGCACAAACACACACATACCTAGTACATGGAACGTTAAATACCATAAATATATATGACTGACAGATGATGTTTCATGAAATGATTCCATAAAAATCATGGTATTCCATTTGGTCTGTGAAAATATACACTTCTTCCCCCATGTATTCAATGTCTAAGTTTCTTGTGGTGCAATTTAAGCCTCTGTGTGAAGGTATTAGTGGTGGAGCTTTGGGAGATGATAAAATTATGAGGGCAGAGACCTCATGGATGAGACTAGTGCTATTATTATTATTATTTTGTAGCGACAGAGTCTCACTTTATTGCCCTCGGTAGAGTGCTGTGGCGTCACATGGCTCACAGCAACCTCCAAATCCTAGGCTTAGGCGATTCTCTTGCCTCAGCCTCCGGAGTAGCTGGGACCACAGGTGCCCGCCACAATGCCCAGACATTTTTTGTTGCAGTTTGGCCAGGGTAGGGTCCAAACTCGCCACCCTTGGCATATGGGGCCGGTGACCCACCCACTGAGCACAGGCGCCGCCCACTAGTGTCCTTATTAAACAGGTCCTGGAAAGCTCCTCTGTTCCCTTTCACCATGTAAGGGCAAAGCAAGAAGGTGCCACCTATGAATGAAGAAGCAGACTCTCACCAGACTCCAAATCTGCCGCAACTTGATCTTTAAACCTTTTTAGCCTCTAAAACTGTAAGATATAAAATTCTATTGTTTTTAAACCACCTGCTCTATGATATCATGTTTTAGGTGCCCAAACAGACTAATACACTTCTCGAATCATTTTTTTCAAAACAGATAACCTATAATAAAATGAGTCGTAGTTGCAATCTTATCACCATAACTTTTTGATAGAGTTTAAAAACCTCTGAATAGATGACCTAGATAGAATAATTTACCAGTCCACTGAAGGAAAAAACCGGTACTCAAAGGCATGTGTAATTGATAAGACTACTTCAGGCCACTGGACCAAGAGATTCCAGAAAGATTTAGTATTTAGTATGACAATCTACCAATCCAAAGAGACATTTCTAATAGTCATATAGTTGGTATGTGGGAATTAAAACTCACTCATCCTTACTAGCAATGACAGAGAAGCTTGACTCAGATGAATGATTTCTTCTGTTTTGCTTGAAGCTGTTTATGCTTTGCTTGGTTGCTTGTGAAAAGTCAGAAGCTTATTTGAGAACAGATGTTCGCATCTCCTACAAGAAACTTAATGACTGTTGTGTCAATGGCTTCAGATTTCTCCCCCTCATTGACATACTGATAAATGATAGCCTGAAAAATTGATATGGAAACAGAAGTTCTCTATATATACAGAATGAAATTTTAAAAATATCTTCGTGCTGAAGGCACAACTTTAACGTGGACTTTCTTCTAAATGCAGATATTCTGACTGGCAAATTCGGCCCAATGAAAACCTGGAATCTAGAATGTCTGTCCTACATTCATTCACAAGCTGTTAACCTCATAGAAGATATTACTCTTATAAACACTTGATGTTCTTTTGATTGAGAGAAGATATTTTATCTGCTTTATTCTCAAGCAATGATTTCACTACATGCTAAGCATTTGAAGGAAATTGCCTGCATTTAATTAAAATAATGTGTTAATATTGATGGATCGCCCTACTTATTCCTCTGCTATACTTGGTTTTCCCTTCAAGGGAGATTGTTTCTATAGAACATTTTTCAAAGCAGTGATTCAGGAGGGAAGAACCAGGGCTGACTGCATTTTAAACATCTGATAAAACACAGCACCTACTCATTATTCTTTCACCACCTGGAAACAACTTACTATACTAATTTAGTTTTGTTTTGTTTTGTTTGGAATGCTTTCTACCTGCTAAGTGTCCTTTTTTTCACTGGGATAAAACAGTGAACAAAAGAGACTTCTGAATATTGTAGAAAATACAGCTCCATAACTGGTCATTTAAAAAGTACTGAGTAAGTTACCATTTGGTTAAATCCTATGAAATGGAAGCAACAGCAAGATTATAATAAATTTCCATTCTAGCATCTGGGGTCAAGGGGTTTTCTTGATTAAAGTAAGTTTGGTAATATATAAAATGTCCATTAGCTGAGGAAGTATGCTGCAGGCAGAGAAAAGAACATGTGTTAACCCCCTATGGTGGGAAGACGATGGCTAGAAGGAAGAAACGAAGTAAGACGGTTGTGATCGGATTAATAGAGAAGGAACTCGGGACAGTCAGAGGCCTGTGAACAAATGTCAAAGATTTTGGCCTTTAGAGGAAAAACTATAGGAAAGACCTGAGAATCTCTAAATAGAGAAATCAGTGATGCAGAAAGTTCATTGAAGGAGAACAGGGACAGGGACGGGCTGGGAGGCTGTGACAGAAACCACAGGAGAGACGGCAATGTCTTAGCCTGCCTGGGGTGACGGCAGTGGGACAAGAGAAAAGCACGTATACTCAAGACATATTTAGAATTAAAATCATAGATAGTGATGAGACAGGTGATATCAAAGATAACTTCAAGGATTTCACCCTGAAAGAGCATTTCTCTTAAAAAGCACGTATTTGGGCACTTGTTGCCCAATGGTTAGGGTGCCAGGCACGTCCACCGGGGCTAGTGGTTCTAACCTGGCCCGGGCCTGTCAAACAACAATGACAATTACAACAACAACAAAAATCGCTGGGCATTGTGGCAGGCACCTGTAGTCCCAGCTACCTGGGAAGCTGAGGCAAGAGAATCACTTAAGCCCAAGAGTGTGAGGTTGCTATGAGCTGTAACGCCACAGCATTCTACCAAGGGTGTAGTAAGACTGTCTTTTAAAAAAAAAAAAAGGCATATATTTATACCTGTGCCAAAGGAATATTCAGATTGCTAAATGTGACTCACAAGAACCAAAGATTTTTATTCAGTGTTACGTTTTACTGTAATTAAAAGATAAAAGCCATAGTTAAAATAGGGAGATGTCTGATCTTCCATTGATATTCAGCTTCTTTCTCTTGCATTAGGAAGTACATTGCTCACATTGAAAATACATAGTCTCTAATAAATGTAAAATTTCAAAAAAAGTAAGTGATGGCTTTAAATTTATAGATTCCAGGTTTCTTTATTATAAGCAATCCTAGACAGATCAGGTATGTCCCAATAAAAACATCTGAATAAAAAACTCTTCTGGTAGTAAATATCTTTAGTGTTGTTACATCAAATCTGCTGGTTGCATGTTTACAAGAAGATTTAGCCAGTTTATTTTTCTTTCTTAGCTTTCTCCCTGGAATAAGAGAGAATGGGTTGCAATTATTTTTGGTAACCCTGTTCTTCCCATTGGGCATAGAAATTCATATAAAGTATCTATTTTACTTTTTCACTGAAAATATATTATAAAAAACACATTTCTTAAAAATTTGTATTTTATAATTTTATAAACTGCTTTGAGAAGTATTGACATTAATCCCTACAGTTCTATGAAATGTAGTATTATCACTTTAAAGACAAGAATACTAATAGTTAAAGAAATTACATAACTCACTAAAGATAATTCTGACTCCAGTTTCTACATTTTCATTACATTGCCTTCTAATATTTTTTAAATGGTAACTTTAAATTACTGTTAAATACAATTGCAAAACTGTATATTGTCTACAAGTTTGAGTTGGATATTTATGAAAGAAAAATGAATGTTTAAATGAATACATTAATTTTATTTAAATGACTGCTTCAAGAATCAGGAATCTTTTATTTTCTTATGTATTGGAGGGAACAGTTATTTTCAACTTTGAATTCAAATACTTATGAAATTGGGAATATATTAACTAAGTCATTTGGAAAACAGAAAACTGCAGAAAATGCAGAATAATGTAGAAAAATACAGAATAACCATCTTATTCTAATGGACAAGGACTATATTAAGTTATTTAATAGTTATAATTGCAAAATCATATGCGAAAATTCTGTGTTCTGTATTTCATTTAAGTAGCCTGAGAGAGAACTTTTAAGAATAAATAATTTCCATATTTCAGCTAATTTATCCCCAAAACATATGGTCTTACAATTCTAGACACTAACATATTCACTCACAGATTAGAGACAAAAGTGAATTAGGGATTATTAACACGCTTCTCTAATTCACAGTGTTGAGTTTGCCCAAGACTTTGAAAGATCCAGGTGATGCTTACCCAGGCAGCCCAGTCCCTCCTGGAGACACCTTCACACACACAGGACTCCATCCATCACCAGTACTTTAGTAATGGCCTCCTCATGTCAAGTCAGCAGCCTGGTCTCCATTCCTGGTGGGCTCTCAGGAGAGAATGACAAGACGCGCTGTCAAAAACCAACACCTAGCTTTCATATGAAGGCTAAAACCCAATTATAGCACAGGAATACAGGGATAGGGGAAAGGGAGGGGAGGGGTGGAGGGAGGATGGGTAGAGGGAGGGCAATTAGTGGGAACACACCTACGGTGCATCTTAGCAGGGTACTGGC
>CAUYON010125163.1:0-47838 GCA_963573935.1 Arctocebus calabarensis
GCCGTTAGAGGCAGGGCATAAGTTTGAAATTTTCAGTGGGTAATTGGGACCAAGAGATGAGGTAACTTTTGTGACTGGGATATAAGGAGATGTTTAGTAGGCAACTCCCTGTGCTTGGAAAGGAGGGGCTTTTCTGAGGCAATTGCCTAACATTCCTTCCATCTTGTTATGTTGAAAACAGAGGGTTGGCCTTGGGATAGGGGATGTCAAGTTCTCTCTTCTGTAGCTTCTTCCTGCTGAGAGGGGCATATAGTTTTAATTGGCCAACTAGAGGGTGATTATAATTTTTTTTGTTGGGAGGATGTAAGTTTTTGCTTTCAGATTGTCCTTTTAGTGGTGTCTGTTTAGAAGTGATGTTTAGGAAAGTCTGATGGCCTGGAGTAGATTGTAGTCCATTCACGAAGAATAGTTTCTTTTTTTCTTGTAGGTTGGAGCACCAACCTGTTGAGACAACTTTGAGAGTTGAGTTTGAATAAAATGAGTTATGCATAGAGTCACAGCCATTAGCCCAAGGATGACAATTATAGATGTGAGCAAGGGTAGAAGTGTAACCCAGAGTGGGTTTTGAGTGAACTAAGAGGAGAAACTTGATGACTCTGATTTACTTTGTTTTTGTTTATGTTTTTGTTTTTGTTTTAGTTTGAGGCTTTCTTGGAGTGATTGGACTTTGTTAGTGATGATTTTAGACTCATTAACAAAGAAAAAACATCAATTTATTAGGATAGAGGTTGAAGGGGTTTTTTGGCAAGGAATGTAGGTGTAGAAGTGCCAAGCGTAAAAGAGTGATTTAGTTTAAGTGAAGTTTGAGCGAAAGTTTGGTTAAGGTAGATTTTAGGGATTTGTTAGACTTTTCAACTTTTTCTGAAGATTGAGGATGGAAAGGAATATGGAAGTGTCATGGGATACTTAAGGCTTTAGTTAAGGTTTGAGAAATGGTAGAGGTGAATTTAGGTTCATTGTTGGACTAGAAAGAATAGGGAATTCCAAAGCGGAGAATAATGTTTTTGAGTATGATAGAGGTAATAGTGATAGCCCTCTTGTTTATAGTAGGAAAGGCTTTAATTTAACTTGAGAAGGTATTTACTAATGCTAAGAGGTAGTTATAACGTTTGATTTTAGGTATGTGTGTGAAATCAAGTTGTCAGTCTGTTTTAGGAAGAAGTTTTCTAGTCTGATGAATTGGAAAGTGTGGGAGACGAGACTTTGTTTGTGGGTTGGAGCACTGGTAGATTTTATAGGACTATGCAAGTTGATTCAGAAACTCTGAATCTGTTTGTGAGAGAGGAAAGAAAGCTTTGAGGAATTGTAAAATTGTAAAGTTTGAGAGTTGGAGTGAAACAGCTTGTGAAAATAGATGAGGAGGTCATGAGCGGGAGGTTGAATCATTTCTTTTACTGTAGCAGCAATAGGAGCAGAAAGGTGAGAGGAGGTGTCAGAAGATGATTGTTGGAGAGCAGCCTTAGATGCTGCATGGTTGGTTTGGTTGTAGTGAGAGACTTATCTTGTACTAGGGTGAAGGCTCTGGTTAGTGCTGCTAGTTCAACTGTATCTGCTAACATCTTCAGACAAGAAGCTCAACCTTGAATAGTGGGATCTAATTGTTTTGAGAGATAGGCAATTGGAGCAAATGTGGGATCTAGCTGATGTTCAAGTATGTCGAGAGCAAACCCGCGGCTTTCTGTAACATATAAGAGGAAGTGGCGAGAAAGATCAGAAGGTGGAGGGCTGGAGCTTTTAATAAATAATGCTGTAGAGATTGAAAAGAAGTGGAAATGGAGGTTAGGAGAGGCTCATGAGGGTCACATTCAGTACTATTATATAAAGGAGAAGCTAGGAGAGAAAAGTTGGGAATCCATGCTCTGAGGTATCTAGCTAATCTTAAAAGGAGAGGAGGTCTCGTTTTGTGGTGGGTAGGGGAAAGTTGTGAAGAAGGCTTTTTTTATCTGTGGTAATAGCTTTGAAGCCTGGGGACAGAAGGATACTAAGGTAAATGACTTCTTGTTGAAATAATTGAATCTTTGAGGGAGAGACTCTATATCCTTTATTTGTAAGGAAATTGAGGAGGGAACAGGTGTTACGTTTAGAGTTATGTAAGGTGGGAGTTATAGAGTAGGAGGTCATCAACATACTGAACTAAGGTTGAGGGAAAGGGATCATAGAACTGGAGGTCTTGTGATGTTTGGTTAAATAAGTGGGGGGTTGTTATAAAATCGCTGGGAGAGTACAGTCTAAGTAAGTTGGGAAGAAGTCTGGGAAGTAGGGTCAGTCTATGTGAAGGTGAACAGGTTTTGGCAATTAGGGTGTAGTTTAATAACAATTGGAGAGTAAAAGGTAATTGAGGAGGGTTTAGTATTTTAAACTTTAGGATTTACTTGTTCTGGTGGAATGGGTAAGGGTGATGAGTCTTTGTTGGCTTGGGAAAGGATGAGACAGACTGAGGCAAAAGGAGATAGGTCAGCATCTATTAATTTAAAATTAAAAGTGAGGATGGTACTTAATTTGGAAAGTATGTCATGTTGCAAAAGGGGAACTGGACAGGAAGGCAATATTAAAAAGGAATGAGAAATAAATGAGAAATTGCCAATTATGTAGTATAAAAAGGAGTTTGACATGGACAAGTGGCAAAAACCCTTTATCCTGACAATAGAAGTGGGCGACAGGGAGGTAGGACCACTGAACTTTATAAAGAGCTGAGAAGTTAGCTTCTGTGTCAAATAAGAAGGCAATCATCCTACCTGCCACCATCAGGGTTACTCTTGGCTCCACAGAGGTGATTTCATTGGGTGAGAGAAGCCAGGGTCTCATCATTGTTCAGAAGAGGTAAGCTCCAATAACTCTGCTGTAGGTGTTGCAGATTGTCTGGCCCCATGTCCTCTCTGGGCTAAGCGGCAGTCAGCCTTCTAATGGCTTATTTTTTTTCTTGCAGAGAGGGTATGGCCCTGGCGGGGGCCTAGCATTAAGGCAACATCGTCCTCAGTGGTCTTCTTCATTGCATTTGTAGCATGGTCCAGGTGGTTGAGTTATAAAGGTGGCCTTTGACTCCTGATGACTTAGGCAGATTAGGAATGATGGCCTTAGTGACATTGTTTGTAATGCTTATCTTAAAGGCTATGTCTGAGATCACGGCCTGGGGTGTCAGGGGTCCATGCTCCAAGCACTTTAGCTTAAGTTTGATGTTGAGGTAATTTTGGTTAAAGAAATAAGTTATGAGAACATTTTTCCCATGTATTGTTTTAGGATTTAAATTAGTATACTTAATAAAAGCCTCAATAAGGCATTGGAGGAAAGTTGAAGGATTTTTAGACTTACTTTGTATGACTTTCCGTAATTTATCATAATCAATAGCCTTTTTGACAGAAGCTCTAAGTTCACAAAGAATGCAGGTAATAAAAATGTTTTTAGTTTTTCTTCCCACATTATTATTATAATTTCAATTTAGCTGGGAGTTAGCGATCATGGTGTCACTTGTAGGATGTTCATTATTTGACATATGAAATTGATTTGCTGCCTCTTTTGCCCTCTCCCACACTTGTTTGTGCTTGTTAGAGGTTAGAGTATTGGTTAAAAAAATAAAAACATCATGTCAGGTAAGTTGATAGGACATGGTAATAAATTGAAACTCTTGAATAAAATGGGAAGGATTAGAAGTAAAGGAACTTAGTCTAATTTTAAGGTGTGTGAGTTTAGTCATCGGGAAAGGAACAAATTGAAATAACACCATTAACTCCAGTCACCTTGCAGAGCTGGGCTAGGAAGTGAGAGGGAATTGAAAGTTCCTCTAATTTTGGAGACCAATGGGAACAGGATCTGGTAAGGGGACTGGAGGGAAGTGAAGGATGACTAGTTGACCTCACTGTAGGATCATTATATGGAGGAGCTAGAGGAAGAAATGGGTAAAGAGGTCCAGAAGTGTTTCTTGGAGCAGCTGGAGGTGGACTGAGAGACACCCCGGAAGAACACTGAGGGCCAGTTGGAGGGGAGGAGTTAGGAGATGAGCTCAGATTGGTTGATGGGGAAGTAGGAGGGACAGAGGGTGGAGGCAACTGTGTGGTTGAGGGAGGAGCAGAATATGGTGGAGACAGAACTGGAATTACTCTGGTTTTGGAACCAGTGGCTGTTTGTAGGGTGGAGGTTTTATTTGCTGGGTTGAATAGGTCGGGTTTAGGGGGATAGAGAGTAGAAGAGCTTTTTTGCTATAAGAATTTTGGAATTACCCAAGCATAAATTAGGCTTGGTTCTAAGATATGAGAAGTCCTGAACATAGAGGACCTTGCTCTATTTGCCAAGGTGCTCACAATAGTTATATAAGTCTCAGATTAAAGAAAAATCAAATGAAACAGGGCTTGGCCAGATACTTAGGTTTTCTAGCCTGTAAAGTGGCTAAACCTGAGCAGAGAATTCTAGTTCTAGTTCTACTAGGTGGTATAATAAATATCCTAAGGGGGGGTTAGGTGGGATAGAATAGCCTGCACCCATGGCGATTCATCACAGAAAAAAGTGTGAGCAGAATCACACAAGGGCAAGGACAAAGGGCAGACATCTCTGCTGCTTTGTTGCTGGCTGTAAAAAGGAGGACACAGTTCAAGACAGTTGTCACTGTACCTAAATCAGTGTCAGACCCTTGGGAGAGCTTGAGACCTGGCGCCAGGAATTTTCATGTGAGGCGTGGAAGCCCTGAGCTAGACCACACAAGGTCAATGGGAATAGGGAACTCAAGCCTCGAGAAACGGGGGAATTGCCAGGAATGTAAGCAACCCAGCCCACTCTTTGGGAAAACTTGCCCCCATAGGAATAATTACCAAATTCGGATGAGGCCAGTGTTGAGTGCTGGTTAAAGCGCCTTGGAGGATGGACCCAAGCCGATGCGGTGGTGAGTGCCAGGAGTACGATAAGAAGATAGGGAGCTCTTAGGAGCTTGGGAGTGTTCCCTAATTAGATCCCACTTCTGACACCAGATGAAAGGGCAGCACTTGACTGGCATAGATCTCACAGAACACCAAGGCTTGTACAAAAGGTCTTTATTGGCAGGGGATGCTGAAGAGCAGCATTAAGGAGGAGGGAAAAGAGAGGGAAAGAGAGGGAGAGAGGAGAGAGAAGGGGGGACAGAGTAGAAAGGAGAGAGAAAAAGAGAGTAAAAGACAAGTGCACCTTATGTAGTTTCGGTTAGGGGGGGTGATGGGATGGTAGAATAGCCAATAAGGAGTTACTGCTCTGGTGGGAAGAGCCGTTAGGGGCAGGCCATAATTTTGAAATTTTCAGCAGGTAATTTGGACAAGGAGATGTGTGAGGGCCCAAAAAGGGCGCCCAAGCCAGGCTTAAATGTCAAAACACAGCCTGGGGACATCTACCTACCTCCTCCCAGCACAGAGAAATAATTTTCCAGATTGACCCCTCCCCTCCCTTGCACACTCCCTTTTACAGCCCAAACTGCAACTTCCTGTTGGCCTAGCTTTCCTACCGGCACAAAAGTTAATTCCATGCTGAAGCTTAAAATGGCGCCTGCTCCCGTGCCTGCACACAAAAGGTAGGCGCCTGTTCCCGCACCCGCACAACCAGCTACTAGTCAGAGCTTCAAACCTGCCTATCAGCAAACGACATGCTCCCTTATATCCCGCCCCTTCCTCCCCCTGCTCACTTGTAAGCTTTAAAAACTGGCTTCCCGCCGCCATTAAACAGACCTTGACAAGAAACCTGCTTGGTCTCGTTCTCTCTTTCTCGCCCATTCTTTTTCAGGCTCGGTCCCCCTTGCCCCCATGAATAACCGCGTCCCGCAGGACGGGACAGAGAAGAATGCTGCAAACAAGATATTAAGAGAAATGAGGGGGGTGATTACAATTCCAAATAGGATGGTCAGAATAGGTCTCATTGAGAGGGTGACATTGGAGCAAAGACTTGAAGGAGATGAGGGAATTAGCTTTAGGGTGAGAGGAGATGATCACTCCTGGCATAGGAAATAGCTGATAATACAGAGACCCTTGGGGCATGTTCTAGAAACAACCAAGAGGCCAGCATGGCTGGACTTGAATGAGCAAGGGTGGTGTAGCAGACAGGTTGGGGGCCAGTGGAAGAGTCTGTTCCTGAATGAATGATTCCTTGCCATCAGACTAAGGCCTTGTGCTAATTGTCCTTTACTGGCAAGAAAGGTCAAAAACCCACTGTCATCCCATATGTGTTTTTAGGGTCTCAAAACCTATCTTGGAGCTGAAACTAAGCCCATAGACCACAGTGCAGCTATGCATTTGGGAAGGATGGAGTAGACGGTGAGACCCAGATACAAGTTCCTCCACCATGGCTAAACTTTGGGAAAGATTCCCTGCGCAGTCTCCGAAGGGTGGGTGAGTCCTATTCTGGACAAATAGCTTCTCTGTTCGGCTATTATACTGCTGGCTCTCATGAAACATCTTTCAGCCACAGAAACAGGAAAAAAGGGGAAAAGGCACAGATGATGCGGGTGTTTGAGGAGATGCCTGATGAGGAACTTACTGGTAGCAGCTGGCTGTTTCTGAGTAGGGTGTTGGACCCACCCCTGTGGAAGTGCACAGAGGTAGGTGCAGGGCTTAGGGGAGGCCCCTCACCCCCCAGCTCTCTACCTTTTCCCCAGCTTTGTGCCCAGAACCCAGGAGTTGTGGTTCAGAAGAATTACAGGAACCAGCTCTCACTGGCCTCCTGCTGCTTCCACATTCACTGCTGTTTTTTAGATGTCAGCTTGAATTAACAGGCTCTCAACGTGAGAGTTTAGAAACAATCCAGTGCTAACCTAATGCCCTTGGATTTCAAAACGAAAACTGAGCTCAGGAAAGAGCAGTGACTTTCCCAAGTGTACACTCTTGAGGATTTGTTTTCTACCCTCTTAATCCAGTACTGTATCTATAACATCACTCAACTCACTGTTATTCAATTTTTTAAAGGGGCGTCTAAGACTGCAGATTCACTGAAACCTGGATATAGACATCAAGAATAATCTTAAAGTTATTTGGATAATGGAAGATGATGCCTGTAGTCAGAAGTGATTATCTAAGACTCGAGTCATCAAGTTTGAAGAGGTGGTTATTATCTACTTAAAAGCCAGAGGACATGAGAAAATTTGTAGGCTATACATGCCATTACAAAATAAATAAAAATAAATGAAGTTGAGCTTCTACCTTAAGTAACATCATAACAGCAATGCACGGTATATTTTGAGATAGAGAATGGGTTTTCAGTGTCTGCCATTTCTGTATGACATTGAGTCAAGGCATTTTTCCTCTCTGAACTGCAAGGTTCTCATCTACAAATGGGGACCAGAGCATAAAGATTTTATGAAAATTCAGTTATAAATGGATGAAAATAATTTGTAACCTAGAAAGCTCCTCACAAATGAAAGGTACTATTATTTCCAAATGTAGAATGACAAGTGTTGCTCTGGTATAGGTAGAAAGGTGATGTGATCCAGAGACAAAGTAAGTTATTGTACATTGTTTATTATTGTAAGCTGTGAGCCTGATGACATGATAATGTATAAAGTCATCCATGTGGTTCAAAGACACTTAGGAGATGTGTTTTCTCTTAAGACTTGCAATTCCTTCCCTGAAAGGTTTTATGATATGGTCTTACCTGTCTTACCAGAGGAGCCATTGGTGAGGCCTGGATGGACGTCTGTTCTGATCAAGGCCTGGTGGTAAAGAGGGAGCAGAACCTGCATCCATAGGACAAAACATGTGCTGCTGGGGTGGGGGTGGGTAGGTAGGGGGTAGAGGGGATTTGGGGGGTGGGGAAGGGGAAGGCTTCTGACCAACAGCAAAGGCTCATTTGGTTGGGCAAAAGAAGAAAAAGTCCGACAACTAGAAGGTGTGGTTTCTATTACTATTTTGATAGAAACCTGGAAGTTGGAGCCACAGGAAACATTCTTTATTCTCAGAGGCAATGTGTAAAACTAGGAATGTGGGCTCTGGGATCATTTAGATGCTAATTCTGGTCCTATTAAGGTTAGTGGTGTAACCTTGTGCAATCGAATAAACACCCTTAAGATTTAGTTTTCTGATCTTTAAAATTGGAATACTGACAGTCCTCAGGTGTGAGGACTAGCTGAAATAGTTCATCAGAGGTGTTCAGGACAGTCCCTAAATAAGCATGCTGTCAACGTCCCTATCAAACCCTTGAAAGTAGGTTTCTTTCTCTACATATAACAATAGATGTGACTACTATATATTTTAAGCCATATTATTCATTGTTGTATTTGAATATTTAGTGTGAAAAAGGGAAGATTGATCCTGAGGCTAAATTGTAAAATTTCTCCTTCAGCCAATAAAGGAAAACTGAGAAGGCTCCTTTTAAAAAACACATGGAATTAGCTCCGCATGGTTTTTTGCTAGGCTGATATTTGCTCACACAATGATAACTATCTTTTGCTTCTGTTTTTCCTCCTGTTGACCTTACTAGTGAAATCCCCTCCTGGAAAATGTAGACTTCATTTTTGGAGTATTTTAGGTGGGACACACAGCCTCTCCCACGAAGGCTTCTGAGTGAGTGCTTCTGAGTACCTGTCAGAGAGGAGTCCAGAGTGAAAGCCCTCCCAGGGGAGGAACGCTGCTTGCCATTCAAGAAAACACCAAATACAGCCTCAACTAGAGGGGTTTGTGGCAAGCAACACCAGGGCTGGCATGCTATATCCTGGGAGTTCAGATCCCCCTTCCACCAAGGGCCAGGATTACTGGAGATAAAGACTGAAAATCTCTCCCTTTTACCCCAACAGGGTTCTCAGTCTGTGAATTGCCTGTGTAAATAATTTTCACACCTTCCTCATACACGGCAGAATGCTTTTCTATCTGAAGACAGTCAGAGATGCCTGGTGTGTTTTCACTCCCATCAGCATCATGGGCGTAGGCACATTGGGTTTGGGGTTGTACTACTTAGCTAAATATTGTCTTCAGAGACTAATTTTTGAAGAATAAGAAAATCCTACCTACCTTCTACAATCATCTAGCTTAAATAAAAGGAGAAATCAAAGGCCACTGCTGTTTCTATGTTAGCCAGCTGAGATTTTTTAAAAACTCCACAGGAAAAAAAACTCCTCTGGAAAAAAACAGAATAGGGAAATGAAAATAAGTGAAGTTTTCATGAAAGGGAAGGAAGAAAGAGGGAGACCTTCAAGAATCTTGGATGATATGGTAAAAGGAAAAGCACTTGTATCCTGCCTGGAAACTCCCCCGAGAATCAAAGGACAGTGCATCAGCCCAGCACATTCCCCGAGGGCCACGCCATCTCCTTTCCCTGAACCACATAAGTTCTACCCCAGGGAGTGATTCACATCATTGCCTTTCATTATGGAGCTAGTGACTTGGAGTGTGGCTTTCAGTGAAGAATTACAAAGTAGGACTTTGCTCAAATTCTGGGTAAGCAGAAGCAAGTGAGACTTAAGTGACACCAAGAGTCCTTTCTTGGGCTTAACCATGACTACAACGGTCTCTGCTGCCTGACCTGTGGGCTGCCAGTTGTAAAATACAATAAGTTGCTCTGTGTACATTGTAATGGACCACTTTACCAAACATCTCCATAATGTGCCATGCTCCTAGGTACAGTCTCATGTCTCTTAATGTCAGGGATACATTCTGAGAAATGCATTGTTAGGCAACTTTGTGGTTGTGCAAACACCACAGAGTGCACTTACACAAACCTAGATAGCAGAGCCTACTTCACCCCCGGCTCTATGGTATGTATGGCGGTTGCTTCTCAAGTACACACTGTACCTTGTTACTGTACTCAATGCTGTAGGCCATTGTAACGCAATGGCAGGTATTTGTGTATTTGGACATATTTAAACAGAAAAGATACAGTGAAAAAGTAAAACTTTCACTGTATAACCATGGTACCTCTGTATAGAGCACTTGCCATGAGTGGAGACTGTCTGAGTGGAAGTTGCCCTGGGTGGGTCGGCGAGTGGTGAGTGAGTGTGAAGGCCTAGAGCGTTACTGCACGCTATTCCAGACTTTATAAACCCCGTGCTCTTAGGCTACACTAAATTTAGAAAAAAAAAATTTCTCTTTCTCTAATAATAAATGCATCTTAGATTATTATAATTTTTTTACTTTATAAACTTAATTTTTTAAACTTTTGTATCTTCTGTAAAAACACTTAGCTTAAGGGCGGCACCTGTGGCTCAAAGGAGTAGGGCGCCGGCCCCATATGCCAGAGGTGGTGGGTTTAAACCCAGCCCCAGCCAAAAACTGCAAAAAAGAAAAAAAAAAACCCTCTCTAAATGTTAAGGCTTTTTCTGATTTTTAAAATTTTGTATTTATTTTATTTTATTTTTTAGGTCTCTTTGTTAAAAATTAGATATAAACACACACATTAGCCTAGGCCTTCAGAGGGCCGAGATTGTCAATATCACTGTCTTCCACCTCCATTCCCTTCTACCTCTCATCCCACTGGAAAGTCCTCAGGGGCAATCACAGGTGTAGAGCTGTCATCTCTTGCGATCAAAATGCCTCCTCTGGAATACCTCCTGGACGACCTGTCTGAGACTATTTTGCAATTAACTTTTTAACAATAAGAATAAAGAGTACACCGACGTGATGATAAAGTGTACAGTATAGTAAACACATAAACTGGGAACCTCATTCCTCATTATCTTTATTATTATGTACTGTACATAATTGTGTTACTGGGATTTTTTTCGTCGGTAGGTCCTTGGTCTCAGGGATTCAAAGAATGAACCCATGGACCACAGCTTAATGGTAAGATAGGATTTTATTAGACAGAAAGGAATACAGAAGGAATAAAAAGCACCAGCGCTTCTGGCAGGGGAAAGACCCAAGTGGGAAGTTTCCATGTGGGTCCTTTGTCCAGAGGCATAAAGTCTTGTGAATTACACTTGGCCAGGATTTGGCAGATGTAAACACATTTTCAGTGTTAATGAATGTTATTGACAAATGAATGAATGCTGTCCCTCCAACTCAGGGCAAAAGGTCAGGGCATTCCCTTCGTGAAATTGCCAAGGCCTAGGAACCTGGGTCCCCTGTCTGACCTTGAATGGGGGAACCCTGTATCAACTGTATGAACTTTTATGTGGCCAACAGTGCAGTTAGTTTTTTACTCCAGCATCACCACAAACACATGAGTAATGTGTTCTGTGATGTTACAACAGCTCCAAGGTCTTCAGGTGATAGGAATTTTCCAGCTCCATTTTAATTTTATGGGCCTATTTTCCCTAGGCACTGGGCTAAGTATTTTCAGTCCATGCCTCATCTCGTTTAGTCCTTGGTGAGGGTTTTGATGAAATCTTGTAAAACAGAAGATGTAATTTTATTCCCATTTTTACAAATGAGGAAACTGATTTTTAAGTTATTTAAGAAACTAGTATGAGATTCTCTGTTAGTATGTGGTGTCTTCAGTTCAACCCATACGTTCTATTCTTAAATCTTATAATCCTGTATCAGTTTCAGTTCACTCAGCAAAGCAGAAACCGCTCTAGGTATTCTGAGCAGGAAGGGATTTACTACAGAGGATTAGAGGCTAACACAATTATGGGAAGGACTTGGATAGCAAAGTTCAGGAAAGCAACTCTTGACTTTTAGACAATCCAGGTGGTCCAGAATTGCAAGAAAGTCAGCACTGGTGATTTCAGCTTCCTGCTGCACAAAGCTTAGGATGCCGGGAAGTTTTCACCAAAACCCCATGGGTTCTTCCTGTTAGTGCCAGTGCACTACCCACAACTCGAGTAATGTTTGTTCTCTCATTCTCTTAATTTCATGGAAGAGCCTCTCACTGACACTGACGATGTAAACTGAAACCCTACCAGCAAAGAATCTAGAACATACAGTTTCCAGGCTTTTTCCCAGCACGGGTGAGTGGAGAAGGCCCTGGGATGGTGCCAGGTTGACCACATCTGTTCTAACCATCGGTCTACTGCCTCTCAATGAAAGGAACTTTTCTGTGGTAGTGAATATTACTACACTCATTCCTTCAACAAATGTTTATTGAACACCCAAACATGATTGACACAAGGGATCTGGGAGATTTTGGAGACAATATTCTTTAGGTTTGTGTCATGCCGCCCATCAGTTCTATGCAGATGACCAAAAGCTTTTCCTGCTGTTATTATCCTTTGCCATAAAATTTACCTCATTTAGTGAAACGTGTCTTGACATCAAAATAGCAAAAACTTTCATTATTGTAATCGTTATTTCTCATTTTCACTCCCTTAGGTTTATCTATTACTAATTTGATTTTCTTCAGTGGTGGAGGAGTAAATATGGGAATTTATCCCATTAGGGTTTTTAGTATTAGTGCCTGAGATAGTTTTGTAATTTACTATTTATGATTAGATCAGGGGCTGTGACATCTACATTAGACATCTACATTTGTCACAATGCACTATTCCCATAGGGACTTCAGGCTCCTTAATTCTGGAAGAAAGCCAAAGAGTCAAGCCTTACCTAGGTGTCACTGAGCCATGGATGACAGAAGAAGGAAGGCTGGGGACAAGGACAGGAAATATAGTCAGTGAGAAGTAGAAGGGAAAGGAGGAGGGGATGCCCCAAACTCATAATAATCTGTCCATATTTACAAAAGTTTTTAATGGGGAAAAGCCGACAGGTTAACTTTTAAAAGCTGGATATAAAATAAGATAAAATAAGATGTCTTATTTTATAACCGTGAAATTGCTTTCTCTTTTGTCTTGTGATTTTTTTTGAGGTGAAATTTAAGTTTTTGTGTGAGTAGTACTATTACACATATCTTGAATGTCTTGCTTGTACTGTATCACATTATACCTTTGTTTAATTCTTAATAAATTGTTCACTTGTTATAAAAATAAATAAATAAATAAATAAATAAAGACTTTCTATTCAATTGAAAAAAATCAGGATATAAAATTGCTTTTACAGTAAAATCTCAATTAAGTAAAACAACAAAAAGAATGTAGAAAAAATATTGGAAGACATATGCGAAAATGTTATTTGTTTGCCTCTGGGTGGTAGGGTTATAGACAACTTTCTTCTTTCCAATTTTTCTACAATGGGTATGTATTAATTACATAATCAAAATAGGAAATTTTAAAATTCTTTTTATTTCAAAACATTTTTATTCTTAATTATCATGGGTATATAATAGCTGTAGGTATTTTATAGGATATGTGTGATGTTTTGACACAAACAATGTATGCTAATCAAATCAGGGTATCTATCCCCTTTATCATTTCTCTGTATCAGGAAAGACACAGTTCTAAACCCTAGTGAATTTTTTTTTTAATGACACAAAAATGAACCAAGGTACAATGATTATAATAGAACCCACCTATTGTCTCCTCACTAAAATGATACATTGTGCAGACTGGGAATCAGCTCTACTGGCCAGATCTTTCCTGAAAGAGGGGAGGAGGCATTAGATTGAATATACTGAATGCTTTGTGTTAATCTAATGAAATTAGAGATCCCAAGTGAGACATTTTAAAAATGTAATGCAAACATATGTTTGCATATGTTTATGTGTGTTATAGACCTATAAAAGTCATCAGGGAAATTCTATCTCTATGCAACAGTATTTTCTAAAAATGGAGAAAATGGAGAAGAAGTTCAGTAATGGAGGGAAGCTCAATAATCTTTGTGAGGCTTCTCAGTAGTTTACTTGCTCCTGAACATTATTCAGTGCTTCCCTCCGATAGTTCACGGGTTCTTGCTACCTGTCAGCTGAAAAGAATGGCCAAGTTCTCTTATCTTTGAGACACATTGATTGGGTTAAAATTTATTGGAGGTACTTATTGTTCTGGTCAATCTTTAAAATCCAGGAGATAAAAAATAATCTGATCAAATTAAAAGAACGTTTCCCCTCTACTTGGAGAAATTAGCATCTTTTCTTTGTTCCAATTTTCTAGGAAGGTTTGCAATAGATTTCAGCCCTAGGCCAGTTTATGGCTCTCTTGGTACTTAATTGATTTTAACTGGCAGATAGGTCATGCTCAGAAATTCTTCTTCTCTAGGCAAAGAGTTAATAAGGATCCATCTTTTCTGTCTCAATTCTAATGTAATTCTTTCCATTAGGGATAAAAATGAGAAGATACAGAAGAAATAATATTATTTCTTACCACATTCCAAGTGATTTTTATATATGTATATATATATTTATCTTTATCTCCACATGTGTGCATATATAAATATTTATCATTATCTACAAAGATCTCTAAATATTTTTTATTTTAATATATTCTCATATAGACTTGCTACCTAATTGGTATTTGCAGTTTAATTTTTTCATCTCTGTATTTGATGACATCAACCTTTATCCTATAGAAGCACCAAAGTGTAGGAAAGAGGTTTTAAGGTGAATTTTTACAATTTCAAATACAGGGCATCCATAAAAAAAAAAAATAGTTGGCTACTTTATTTTATTTTGTTGTTGTTGTTGAGACAGAGTCTCACTTTATGGCCCACGGTAGAGTGCCGTGGTGTCACACAGCTCACAGCAACCTCCAACTCCTGGGCTTAGGCGATTCTCTTGCCTCAGCCTCCCGAGTAGCTGGGACTACAGGTGCCCGCCACAACGCCCGGCTATTTTTTTTGTTGCAATTAGGCTGAGGCCGGGTTTGAACCCGCCACTCTCGATATTTGGGGCCGGTGCCCTAATCACTGAGCCACAGGCGCCACCCTAGTTGACTACTTTAAACCGCACATGAACTTTATGGACACCCTACATTACGGGTGCACAAAATGCTTTGGTTACGCGGACTGCTTTTGCACTGCCTGAGTCAGGGTTATGATTCCTCTCCTTCCCTCCTCTCCTACTTGATTTCCATTGAGTTTTACTTCCATCTGTGCATGTGAGTTCTGATTGATCAGTTCCAATTTAATAGTGTTGCTTGTCTTTCCATTCTTTAGATACTTCACTTAGAATAATGGTCTCCAGATCTGTCTAAATTGTTGCAAAAGGGATTAACTCATCTTTCCTCATGGCCGAGTAGTATTCCATAGTACGTATATAACACATTTTGTTAATCCACTCACGAATTGATGGCCACTTGGTTGATTGCACAATTCTGCAATTGTGAACTACGCTGCAATAAACATTTTAGTGCAGGTGTCCTTTTGACAAAATGACTTCTTTTCCTTTGGGTAAATACTCATTAGTGGGACTGCTGGATTGAATGGTAGGTCTGCTTTTAGATCTTTAAGGAATCTCCATACTATTTTTCACAGACGTTGCACTAGTCTGCAGTCCCAGCAACAGGGTACAAGTGTTCTGTTGTCTCTGCATCCATGCCAGCATTTATTGTTTGGGGACTTTCTTATAAAAGCCATCCTCACTGGGGTTAGGTGATATCGTGTTTTTGATTTAAATTATTTGCAAAAGAGTTATACTCTGTTGTAAATAATTTCACAAATGATACCAGTTCATGGTAAGTGATATGAAGAAAAATATAGCCTGATGGTGTTAGCCTGGGGACGATGATTAGGCCAGGTGACTGGTCAGAGAGGTTCCCTCTGTACAGATAATGTGGACCAGGGCACTAGAAGTTGTGAGGAAACCAGTCATGTGAGGATATGTGGAGGGCGTCCCAGACAGAGGGAAAAACCACAAACATGGAAGTGCTGACAGGGACAGAGCTTGGAGAGTTCAAGAAGAGCTCAGAGGCCAGTGCAGTGGGAGTGGAGTCAGCCAGGGAAAGGACTAGGAGAGAGGGCGGGAGACTCCACTGGACGAGCCTCACTAACGCAGGCTACCGGAACTGGTGTAAATTTCATCCTAAGAATAAAGGGACATCAGTGAAAGGCTTTGAGAGTGGAATGACTTGCATTTTTTGTTGTTGTTTTGTTTTTTTAGACAGAATCTCATTATGGAACACTTGGTAGAGTGCTGTGGCGTCACAGCTCACAGCAACCTCAAACTCTTGGGTATTAGCAATTCTTTTGTCTCAGCCTCCCAAGTAGCTAGGACTACAGATGCCCTCCACCACGCCCAGCTATTTTGTTACAGTAGTTGTCGTTGTTTGGCAGGCCTGGGCTGGGTTCGAACCTGCCAGCCCCGGTGTACGTGGCTGGTGCTGTAACCACTGAGCAACAGGCGCCGAGCGAGTAGTATTCCATAGTACGTATATAACACATTTTGTTAATCCACTCACGAAAGTGCATTTTTAAAAGGTCACTCTGGTGGTGTGAGGAACAATATTGGGGATGGGGCTTGAACTAGGCAGATGCATTCAGGATGAATGGCAAAACTGGATGTAGGAGGCAAAATTACTAAGACTTGTTGACAAAATGGATCCATGGAGAAGAATTTAGTATATTGGCTTCCCAGTTCCTGACATAGTGTCTAGAGCAGTGTTTTCCAACCATTTTGTCTCATGGCACCCTTGAACCTGTAGTTAAACTTCTGTGGCCTACATACGTTATGTTGATTAAAAAAAAAAAGAGTGGAAAAAAAAAAGACTACACTTACTGTGTTTTGAACTGCTTTTGAAAATAATTTAATTAGTGCTCTTTAAAAATTTGTGGCACACTTAGGATCCTCCTTCCACGATACCCCAGTGTCCTGCGGCACACCGGCTGAACTTCACTGGAGAAAGAGAGCAGATCTAGGGTAAAAGAGGTCAGTTTCATTTAGTAATTGATTTTAGTTTAGATTTTTTTTATATGTTTTATATACTAATGGAACATACAGATAGAATTTATGAAAAACAATTTGTATATGAATCTGCGGCTTGGTGGAAAGTAAACAATAAAAATATAAGTTTCGAAGTTTATGGAGGTTAGAAGAAGCCTAATAAGTAATACTCTCATCTCCACCTGAGTTCTGAATCAACCAAAAAATAATTTATAGAGAGAAAACACCAAACTGAGATAGCTCACCAAGGAGAATGTAGCTCAGATATGTGAACAAGTAGACTGGGTATCTGCCCTTGAGAAAAGAAGTCACCTTGTCAAAAACACGCCTGCACTTTTTATTATAAATTTTACAGTTAAGTGGTAAATATTAATCATAAATTAATATGAAATGCTTTGAAAACAATGTAGCACAATTTATAATTGCAAAGATGTGGAATCAACCCAAGTGACTAAATGGATACATGGAGAAGAATTTAGGATAACGGCTTCCCAGTTCCTGACGTAGTGTCTAGAGCAGTGTCTACAGCAGAATCCAACTATGAGTGGATTAATAAAATATGGTGTATGTATACCACGGAGTACTAGTCAGCTATTAAAAAGGATGAATTAATGCTTTTGCAGCAATTTGGAGGAAACCGGAGACCATCATCCTCAAGAATGGAAAAACAAATACCACCTGTACTCGCTAATAGATTGGGACTAGCCAATGGGCTCACAAGTACACAGAAGAAAGTAGAAGTCATTGGAAATCAAGCAGGGGGGTGTGGGAAGCAGAGGAAGGGCAAAAACCCACCACAATGAACACTATGCTGGGGATGGGCACCAAACAGTCCTGGCTCAAGCTATCAAAAAAACCTGTATCCCCTTAATAATTTGAAATTAAAAAAAAAAAAAAACAAGCTCTGTAATGCTAGCCATCAGAATTACCCACTGGATGACAGGTGAGCTATCACAAACCAGCAGATAACGTGGTACTGAGACAAGTTGGGAAGCTTTGGGCCCAGCACACCCAAGTACATCCTTACCCTGTTCACCAGTTTAATAACTTGCTCCACCAATCAGCAGGTTGAGTAAGTGAGGAGAAGGAGAGCCCACATGGAAGGCACATCAGAGTGGGGAGCAGCAGCCTCCCTGACTCTCCCCCCTTAGAGAAAAACATGGAGGCCACAGAAGGGGAGGAGCCTAAAGCAGGAGCTCCGTGGCACTAGCCACACTAGGAGGGGATGAGTTGGGAATGGACTGGGTGAAATGAAGGGGAGAAAGCACTCAAGAGGAATAAGTGAGTAAACTGCCATTTAAGGGAGTAAACTTAATTCTGCTTCTTACTCCAAGAGGTTTTTTAGATGATTTTGTGTTGATACAAGTTTGACATTATGAATATCATTGTTTTCAAAGTGTCTCATATCCATTTATGATTAATACTTGCCACTTAGAAAACTGTAAGATTTTACTGTGATCTTATAGAGGAGACATACAGAAGTTAAAGAACTTGAGGAACTTCACCAAGGTCACTCAGCTTAGTCAGTAGAAAGCTTAGACCTGAATCTGTGATTCTCATTGATGCAGGACAAGTTGGCCCTACAACCGCAGCCTTGGCCCTGGCGGTGCTGATGCTGTGGCGGATGGAGGAACCAGCTTGCAGAAGGGCCGGACGCCTGTGCGGAGCCTTGTTGTCCCCTTCTCTTGCTCTTCTGGCTGGTACATTTCATGGATGGCGCCTTGCTATCTCCTCCTTCTGCACATCTGACTGGCCAATGTCATGTCAGTTTCCAGGGCCTGGGTCTTCATTGGACAGCTGGCTGTAACTGATGAAGAACCACGCCCTAAGAAGTTCCGGGACTATATAAACCCCAGAGCAGCGAGCTCAGATGCAGGATGCAGACCTCGGCTGGACCTCCTAGAAGGAACCGGAGAGCTTGTTGTCCTCCTAGGTGCTCTTTGCCTAGAGGTTTGGTTTTTCTTGTACTTCTAATTCTTCTTTCCTGTAAATAAATCCTAACTTACCACTACTCATGTGGTCCTTCGGAATCACCAAGACCAAGAACCTAAAATTCTGGCATCATCATGATAAGCTCACAGGCAGTACTCTCTCTACATACACAGCTGGGAAAACATGTGTGTGATTTCTTTTGATTCTCTTGTTTAAAAAAAGGATGACCAATAGGATGATCATTTATTGCACTGACTGGATATTAATACATGAGAAGTTATGGCGTTTTAGTAATGAATAGAATTTTTAGAATGTATTTTTAATACAATTAAGAATAAAACATAAGGCTTGGCATCCATAGATCACTGGTTAGGGTGCTGGCACCTACACTGGGGCTGGTGGGTTTGAACCTGGCCTGGGCCCGCTAAAAAACAATGACAAAAAAATAGCTGGGCGTTGTGGCAGGCACCTGTAGTCCCAGCTGCTTGGGAGGCTGAGGCAAGAGAATCGCTTAAGCATAAGAGTTGGAGGTTGCTGTGAGCCTCCATGGCACTGTACTGAGAGTGACATAGTGAGACTCTGTCTCAAAAAAAAGAAAAGAAAAGAAAAAAGAAAAAACATAAGATCTTCTATTCTTTGTAAAAGTGAAAAAATTGTAATAAGTTATTCATGTATTTGACATTTGATTAGTGTTATTCTAACTCTGTGATATTATTGGGGGTGATTTTTTTTAGACTCTCTTATTAGGAAAAAATTCAAGGCTGGAGTAAAAGTCATAAAATATCTAACAGAATGTATTTTGCATCAGTGCTAACTTACGATTTGTATAACAATTTCACCTACTCATTCAAAAATAACATTCAACATAAAGAAGCTGGACCTCAGATTTTATTTTTCTCAAAAGTGTACTTGTCCCTGGTCTGCAGCAGGACACCCTCCAACATTCCTTAGGCCTTAATTAAATAAGGGCAGGAGAGAGCACTAGGTTTGGATTTAGGATAAATATCCCCAGCTTGAACAGAAGATGTTGCTTTAATGACTTGGAATATGTCCAGAAAGCTCAGACTGGCTATGAGGCAAATCTGACAGCTACTGGATCTTGCAGCAATAACATTCTAACCAATTAAAAGCTGAGCTAGAAATAATGGTTTGTCACTGAGTGGTGTTTCAGAAACCAATTGGTCCAGATTAACCAGAGGATTAACTTTTCCAGCCGAATTTAAAGGTCATGGAAAGCTGACTTTAATGAAAGAGAAAAAGTATTCAATTAGAAGGGGGAAAACTTACATATGGAAATTGGGTTAACAGATCTTGCTATATTATTTATAGACAACTAACCAAATTTCTGTCTGATTTTATGGCAGGAGTTCCTAATCAAGGATAAATGTTTATTATAAAAAATTTAAACGAGCCATCAGGCACTTCTAAAGAATTGTACTAATGAAAAGGGCGTAAATGGGTCTCTAGCACCCACAAGTGTGTTCATTTTTAAAAGAGACTCTTAGGAGATAAATTCAGCTCACTTTTGACAGAGACTTAACACTAATGGAATCAAAGTCAAGTTAATGATTTGACCTCTGACTTGTCGGGACACCTGAGATCAATCCTGCAGGTGGCACTTGTAGGGATAAGACCATGCCAGCATTTGACTCTTATCAGGGTTAAGAAGAGCATTGACTCTTACCAGGTTCATACGCCTGTCTCACCTTACCGAGACAGGAGTATGAAGAAGGCTTCAATGCTACTTACCAAGCTTTCACCCACTATCAATGATGACCTTTCCTCATTGAAACGACCATTTCTTTAAGATTCACTCTTCCTGCAGTAAGCTGCTCCCCGTAGCATACAACCCCTCTTGGAAACTGTGCCCATCAACTCCTCACACACAGAGTGAAAGTAGCTTGCTGTGGTGGCAGAATCTTGGGGTAAACCTTAGTTGAATTAATGGTATGTAGGTGAGCATTAAGGTCTTCCGTTTAAAGTTATTTCCTGTGTCTAGCACAATGCCTGGCACACAATGCATTTTAATAAACAATTTTTTCAGAGAAGGGTGGATAGGGGTAGGAATTGAAGAGTGAGGGGGAGGAAGCTTGGTGGGAGGGAAGCAAGTTGTTGCCACTGACAGTTGGGATTAGAAGGGCCAAACAACCCAGGCAATTTCAGTTTTTGTATGTATATGTAGAACTTGTTTTAAGGCTTTCACACAAAGAATTACATTGTGTCCAGGATGTGCTGAGTACCTTAGAGAGGTAGGACAGCTAGATTGGTTAAAGCTTGATCCTTCTCTGCCATATGTGTCAGCAGCCCCCAGTACCCACCCGAGCCAAGCGGGGATTACCCTGCGTCTGTCAACAGACACCCTGGAGTGGACTGGACACTCCCCTCTGCTTGGCTGGCTCAATGTTCAGTCCTGCCGGAATGTTCTTCCAAATGGGACTGACACTCAACAGAAGCTCTTTATGGACACAAACTACATTTTATGCCTATATTCAGATGTAGTTTTCAATCAGAGTGCACTGGTTTGTCTGTACTGACTGTTAAGCGGGGTTTTGTTTTTATTTTCCCAGTCAGTGGTAAATAAATGGATGTTGCCACAAACACTAACCTCCCCCTCCATACCCACTGCTTTGGCACCTACCTTACAGCAACTAAGGGGTCAATGCCTGACCCAGAAGGGGATCCCGCCAACTCTGAACCTGGGGTCAGAGGCTGTGTGGTTGGGCTGTGCTCCTGTCTACAGCTGTGCGAGGTTCTTATCGGTTGCTCCACAGATGATTTGTGCCCATTCTGCATTCGTTCATTCTGGAGAGGTTACCATGCTGACTCCTACTCGGTAGATGCTTATAAGGAAACTACCTGCAGCTGTCAGCCCAGCATTTGCTTAACATCTTTGGACTATATCCAACAAGATGGGCCTGTACATCCCAAAGTGACGCTGAGAGATTATACTTATCCAGCTTATTTAGATGTGAAGGCAGTCGAACTTCTTTCCCTCACCAAAAATGTGCTTTGCTGACTGAATTATTTATATTGGCTAGTTAGGGGGACTGAATTAACCAGATAGTTGACAATCTCACTTTACTCTAGGTATAATCTTACTGTTAGTAGCATTTTATAGAAAGATGCACAAGCATTTCAAACTTTCTTAGCATTAGCAAAATTCCTTTGTCCATAGTTCATTCTTCTAAGCTATAAATTTCAGTTTTCTTTCCTTGTAAATCAGTTTCACCCAAGTCGTAAGAAATAACTGAGACCAAATTAACTGACCAATGTCCATATTTTAAACCCCTGATAAAAAGCTCGTATCCTTCAGTAAAACTTCATCGCAAACTAAAGTTATCCCGGATGGTGGCAGAATGAGGCTGAGCGAAGTGGTGTTTGTCCCACATCTGAGACTCAGCTGAGCTGTGGTTTATAGGTTGTGCCTGATGGGTCCTCTCAGGAGCCATGCGCTATTGGCTGTATGGATTCAGCAATGAGGAAAACCAAGTCCTCCTTTCCCTCCTGGGGCTTAAAATAATCCTAAACAACTGTGCTATTTACTAAAAAAGAATCAGAAAGGCCTTAAACATTTTGAGGATCTTAAAAAAGATCCTGCCAAATTATTTTTATCTTGTCTTTTATTGATTCCAGTGATCATGTTTTTCCATTCTGCATTATATTCTGGCTGGCAATGAGTAAACCTGGAAAGAAGAGAAAAACAATCTCAGAAGCATCCTTCTGGTTATAATTACCATTTATGTAAGCTACAAATGTATTATATGTAATCCTGGAACAAAGTTAATAAACCGTTTCCTTATGTGTTTCCCCAAAGGAGCACCTTCCCTGTTGGCTTTGGTGAAATTCACGATGCTCCCTGCAAGACTGGCACTCCGGCAAGGAAGCTCTTCCTTGCATGTCTCCATTTGTGGAAGTCCCATCTTCCTGGTCATTTGCAGACTTCTTCCCTTGCTCCAGACTCTTGCTTCTGTTATAATATGGAGGGGAAAAATTGAAGATGTTATGGCTGTCTTAATTTGTTCAGCTGCTATAACAAAATGGCATAGATTAGGTGGTATACAAACAACAGAAGTTTATTTCTCATGATTCTGGAGGAAGGGGCGTCCAAGATCAGGGTGCCAGCAGATCTGATGCTGGTGAGGGCCTGCTTGCTTATAGACAGCACCTTCTGGCTGTATCTTCATGTGGTAGGGTGGAAGGGGTGAGGCAGCTTTCTTGTTCCCCCATTTATAAGGGCACTAATTCACCAATCGCATTCAAGAGGCTCTGTCCTTATGATTTAATCACCTCTCAAAGGTCCTACCTCCTAATGTCATCACTTTGGAGATTAGGTTTCCATTTATGAATTTGCGGGAAACGCAAACATTCAAATCACAGCCACAGTCATGTGAAGACCAGACCTTCTTTCAAAGGCTTGCTGAGGCATTGCTGGCTCCAGGAGCCCTTCTCAGAGCCCTGGGGTGGGGCTCATCTCTTTCCTCCCTCCCATAGCTCACTTCCCACAGCCTGTCTTCAGTTTGGGTTCTTTGTGTGTCTGATCTTCCTGTAAAGTATGAGCTCCTGCAGGATGAAGGTTGCATTTTAATCACTTTTGTATTTCCCAGAGTGCCTAGCACAGTGGGTTTCACAGACTAGTCACTTCATAAGTGCTTATTGACTAGAATGGAGTAAAATCAGTTAGTGTCAGTGCAATCCTTTATTGCTGACTTGAAAAGATGGAAAAGGAAAAAATTGGGTTAAGCCAAACCATACTCAGGTTAGCAATATTCTGTATCAGACGTGAGGATTGTTCAATATATTGGTTTCAAGTTTCTTACAGAACATTCCTTCAATTCATAGATACACTGCAGATGGGAGTGCAGAAGTGAATTACACCTGAGGCTCCTTGTTGAGTGTATACCGAGTTTACAGAATTGCCTGCTCTTTGTGGGACCCCCAAAATGAGGGAATAAAGTCCGTCAAACTTTTTTTTGAAAGCCACTGGAGAGGAATAAAATACAAAAAGGTAATCATGCAGCAGCAGCTGCAACCAGGCTCCCTAAGTTGTGTCAAACTGCCTGACTAGTTAGAGCTGTGTTCAGGCTACCTCCCCCGCCCAAGCCTCCACCTCTCCCTCTCTCCCTCCACTGCCTGGGGAAGCTTTTTCTCATTAAAAGGGGTGAGAAACGAGCCACATCATTACATTCACTTAAGGCAGAGTTTAGCTGGTCAGTTTTGCTACTGTCTGTAAGAGCTGCCACTTTGGGATTCTGAGCCCTTATTGGCATCACGGTTTGGGTTGGGATTTTTATTTGTCTTACTTTGAAATTTACATGTCTTCAAAACAACTAAAATTCACAAGAACAAACTAATTAATGGATTCCATTTTTGACAGCTACAAGAAGACGGATGAGAAAGTAACATGCTTCTGGCAGCGTGTTATCAATTGGGAGGCAACAGTGCATTCCCTCTATGTGGAACAGTGAGCTGGAACCGACACTGACAGATGACACGGCCCTTTGACAGTGACGCCTGTACGAGCTGACAGCTCCACTTGCAGTCAGTCAAGTCCGCGCTTTGCAGTGAAATTTTAACGGGTTTGATTTGCAGAATATGCTTTGCCTACTTCTTAGCTTGTCGTAGAAGTGGATAAAAATTTCAAAGCATTCATATTAAAAGTAGATTTAGAATCTGTTATCCAACCTCCTTTACCCCTCAAAGATAATAGTAATAACAGTAAATAAAGAATAATCGAGGATGGGGGGCCTGTAGGACATCTAGGAAAGGGACTATTCTTCCCTGAAAATTAGGTTTTCTAAAAAACAAGGCAACTCATATATTAGTCAAAATCTCTTGGGAAGGATGAGATACCAAATTTCCCAAGGAAATTATAATTTAATCATAAAAATCTGTCTGTGTACACACAAATCATAGTAAAGGGGACCAACTGATTTAATTATGTTTTTAAAACATGAAATATATGAAAAAAACTGTTTACAAATATTAGAAAATGTATTTCTTAAAGAGAATCATTCTTGTTCATTCATTTCCAGGTTTGAAGTCATGCTTTTCATTTTACCTTTTTGCGATCTGTTCTCTTTGAACAAGACACATGCATGAAGCTCTTTTCCTGTGTGACTTTTGTAAAGTTACTATTCTGTGTTTCAATTCCTTCAGTGATAAAATGCAGCTAATCACCCTGTCACCACCAACATCCCTCACAGGCACAGAGCAAGGAATAAGGGCATGAGGGGTTGCAAACTAGTGTCTGGAAGGCCAAATTGGACTGGCAGGGATGCTGTGAATTTTTGCATTTGAATGCCCCTCAGCTGGGCAGGTACCTTCCGTTTATCGCCTCTGCTCCCTGTCTAACACTTTGTCTCTTTGCACATTTATGTTACTTGCCTGGGCCCTGAAGGCAACTGAGTTTGTAACCAGGGGATCGTCAACCAATGTATTCTCGCTTCTCCTTAGGAACACATAAAAATTCTAACATTGTTGGTTTCAAAAGATTACCATAAATGGGAGAAATAATAGAATTTAATATGGAGACAGGCAAATACAAATAAGATAGACATATGATTACAAAGAAAAGCTAAAGTAAAAAGGTAATATCAACCTAATATTCTTACCCTTAAAAGGTAGCCCTGAGCCACTCACCTTGCCAGAGTCCTAACGAGTCCTTCCCTATCCTCCCCACCACTCCTCTCCCAACACACCAACATAGAGTGAGATTAGTAATCTTATCTCAAGGAAAGGTAAATGACTCACTCATCACTTGGGTTATTTAACCAATTAAGGTAACTGGCTCAAGTGCTGTGATTTGAATGTTTGTCCCCTTTAAAACTCATGTTGACATTTATTGACTCTCACAGGTGGCACTGGTGGCATTATAAGAGGGTGTGTTGGGCCTCCTCTTACCACCCCTCCCTTACCTTCTCTTGCCCTTTTACCTTCCAGCATGGGATGACCCAGCAAAGAGTTCCTGGCAAGATGCCAGCACCTTGACTTTTGGACTTCCCAGCCTCCAAAACTGTGAGCTGATAAATTTCTGTTTACTATAAATTGCCCATTGCAGGTATTCTGTTAGAGCAACACCAAACAGATGAAGATACTGGCCTTCCTATATATATAATTAGAAATGATTAAAGAAAGTGGCAGGAAGGCTTATGTAGGAGACATTACGTTTTGCAATGTCTTGAAGGAGAAACAATTTGTGGCTTGGTGGAGGAAAGAAAGAAACCATTTTACACTGAATCGCTTATGCAAAGGTTCCGAGATGAGAAAGACTTAAGTTATCATTGCTAGAATGGAGCTCATGGAGTTCATAATGAGGAAGAGATCAGGCTGGGTTCTCTGAGCTAACCACATATACAAAGCGTTACACCTTGCTGATTTGTAAGGAAACACAATTCACAGACTACACACAAAAGGCAAGCAAAATATAATGACCTTCCATTTGTTTTATGGTAATTGGACGTTTATTTTATAAAGTAAGTACTGCTATTATACCATGACCTGTGATAAAAAGGAAAACGTCTCAGTTTACATTTCACCCATCATAACCTTGAATATTAAAATAAACTTACATGCTTCATTAACTAGAAAATAATTCCCTTCCGTGTGTTGAATTTGCCTAGGGTGTGGTTCTCAGCGAGGGCAAGTTCAATTGATATGCTTGAGGAATTCTAATTAAGAAACAAGGTAATTTCAAAGGTATGACATTTAATGTATTAGTAGCATGTTTTTAAGGCATGCTTTCAGCCCATTCTTCAATTTCTAAAAGTTCCGTATATATTTGAGGTATAATTTTATGATTTCTATGTCACTTAAAACCTTATTGGCCAAGCCCATATCCTGTAGATAAAAATTATCATAGGCTGATAAAGGAGATTCAGTTGGTGCCTGGTATTGTTAGAATAATGTATCAATGAGTATTCACTGGATATCTAGGTGCTGGGTGCCTTGGTAGTATACAAAAGAATTATTAGACATAATCCTTTCCCTCTGAGGAAGCAGTTGATAATATAAAACAGATAATTGTAGAAAATAGATTTCTTCATCAAATTAATGCTTCCTTCCAGGATTCTCCCTTTCTTGAAGGTCTTTGTTATGGACAAAGCCCTTGACCAATTACGTGACTGAGAAATAGAAAATAGTTGTACTGTAATATCAAATATTCAGATTATATAAGAGTTTTAAATAAGATGGATACATTTCAAGAAATTATAAGCAAATTTCCCACCACAGATGGAATATTGAGGGAACTCTAGTCTGGTAGCAGGGAGTGTCCGAGTTGGTCAGCGCACCCAGGACTCCTGTCACATCTGTCACTGCCATTCCTATGGATGACAAATAATCGCACACATTTGGTGGAACTGAAAGCTTGTCTGTAGGAGAGCCACAACTTTACACTGCCTTATATGGAAGTGAGGAAATAAACCCAGTCAGGAAATACACGGTGAGTTGGGTTACTTTCCAAACTATGCTGGATTCCCCATCCCAGGCTTTTTTAACTGGAATAACAAAAGGTAATTGTTTGGGCACCACCCTGAGCACAGAAGTGTTCAAGTCAGGACGCCAGCTGGCAAAACCCAGAAGTAACAGCTTCTGGATTGAATGAGCTCCATGGTCTAAGTGTTAATCTCAAAATGAATTGAAATTAACTTCTGTACACCCAAGTCAAGTTATCTGTGTTGTGAATGTCCAAGAAAATAGTTATAAGGAATTATGTTAGTTAGCACTTCCTTCTTTTTTTGTACTTTATGATAAAACTGAAGAGGGGACAAAAACTTTTATCTGATGTTAAATGACAATTTTAATAAGAATTTATTCATAACATACATAGTAACACGCATGCTACAAATAGTCTTCATTTTTCAAAGCCTATTAACTCCATTTATTCTTTTTTGTTTTCCTTTCCAAAACATAATGTTGGGCTCAGTGACTTCAACGTTCACGTTCCCATATCTCCTGGACTCCCAGAGCAGATATCACAGGGGCCAGGAAGACAAAGACGCTGCCTCAGCGTCTGCTCAGCCTGCAGGTTCTTCCCGTCTCCTCTTCTCTTCATTCATTCGAGAAATCCTTGTTGACTGTGTGTTGGTTGGACTGTGCTCGGAGCTGAAGACACAGCGATGAACAACAGAGGCTCGGTCGCTGCCTCCTGGAGCTGCCAGTCTCTGCGAAGGCACCGCACGAGCCATCCCAGAGGAAGGCGACTGGCCCAAGGCCTGGGGAGACCTCCTGGAAGAGATACCGTGAGCATCACAGGGACTCGGCCAGTAGAGAGGTGAACGTGTTCCTGCAGAGGGTACAGCATGTGCTGCGCCCCACAGGCAAAAGATGTGAAGGAAATTCAGTGAGTCTAACAGCGGTTCTCAACCTGTGGGTCGCGACCCACAGGAACTGTATTAAGGGCCGCAGCATTAGGAAGGTTGAGAACCGCTGGTCGAATATTAGACACCTCGGAGGGAGAGGGGGACAGGACTGGTGCTGCGGCCGGGGCTGGATCCTTAGGCCAATGTTATCCAAACTCCCCTTGCTGCCACGGGCAAGGAAAAGGAAGAAGGACATCATTTCTTCCATTGATCTCACTCTTCTCTCTCTTTCTCTGGATGTGTGCTGTGTACTGACAAAAAAGAATTTCCCGTCTCTTCAGGGTTCTTTCTGCGAACAAATGGGCTTCCCAAACCTCTCTTTATCGTCAGTCCTGCAATCTTCTTTTCTAATTAAAAAAAAATATCTATATATATATATTTTTTTTAAAATACCTACTATTTGCAGTCATTGTGCTAAGTGGGGAGAATAGAATGGTGGACAGAAACACACCCTGCTTGCTCAGTTAGAATTTACAACTTTGTGACAGTTTCCTAGAGAAAACACTAAATAAGCAAATAAATATTTTCCCAGTGATAAAGAAGTAAAAGTTTCAAAGCACAGAGCAACTATTTTTTTCTCTAAAAAGAACACTTCAGAGAATACAGTTCTGGATTGAAAGGAATTATTGGCTCATGTTTAAGCCCTGTTGACATGATGATAAATAAATATTTAGGCAAGTTATAAACTGATGTGTGAAGGCCACAGCAGTCTCTTAACTTCCCCATCCCCTCTCCCTGCTTCACTCAGAAATGTTTTGTGAAAATGCTTCAAACTGCTGTAGTATACTGTCACACCAAAGGCAGGTTTCCAGGGGGGGAAAAAAACTGTGGCAGCAGCTTCCCTGCCACCACAGAGATGAATGTTTTTCTGTTATTTATATCCTCTAGCGTGTGACTCCGTGGCATGCCCGGAGGTGTGAGAGAGCAGGGAAGAATAGGGCACTTTCACCAAGGAGGACACGGGAGAGGGAATTAGAACAAATGGCTCCTAAAAGAGGAGCCATGAAGCTGGGAGAAAATCAAAAGCCGTGTTAATTAAACCTTACTGGCAAAATTCACATTCCATAGCTGATGTGTATACTGTTATGGGCTAATAGAATGGGAAGTCGGGGCTAAGCTTGTGACAATTAGAGAGTGTTAAGTGACCACCATCGTACCCGACTGCACAGAGAGACACAAAACAGAAATCAGTGAGTAGGTAAGAGTTGTGCTTTCTTTCAATGCCATGCAACTCATTCCAACCCTTTGGTGGGGAAGAGGGCCCGACCCTTGTGTTGAAGACCCTGACACCTTGGAAAATGCTCAGGGTCAGGTTCTGTCCCCTGAGGTGTCTCCTACGCCATTCTGGGACTTCCCTGCATCAGCCAAACCTTCAAAGCAGCAGCGATTTTCAGCCAGTGTGTGTCATGAGAGGATCTTAGGTGTGCCGTGACATTTCTTAAAGACCATTAATTAAATTATTTTTGAAAGACGTTCAAAATATCTATTTTTACTCTTTTTTTGATCAACATAATTTAAGCATGCTGTGGAAATTTAACGATAGGTTCAAGTGCACCGTGAGATACAAAAAAGGTTGAAAAACACTGCTTTAAACAGGTGAGAAGGACACTTGTAGATTTAGGATGCAGATGTTATGATATGGGCACTCTTTAGTCAGGGACCTCTGGGGGTGGGGTTTCCACCCACTGGAAACTCATCAGGCCAATAGAAGTGCTGGGAAAAAAATTTTTACTGAATTGAAGGTGCATTTGGGGCAATGTTCCAAAACCTAGCTGTCTGTCAGAATCCCTGTCCGGGCTTTGAAGACATATTCACTGACAATATGGAAGCTTCAGAGTACCAGAATCCTGACTTTCAAAAGGTTTCCAGGGTGAGTCTGATGCAACTCATGCTTTGAATGTGTTTGGAAAAGACTAAATGGCAACCCATGCTAAGACTGCATTGTAAACAGTTTACCTTCTGGGTCTCAGTTCAATTCAACAATGATAATTTAAAAATTTATCAAGTGCTATTCAGGAGCCCTCAATAGACACAATTGGAAGTTTTTTTCTTAACATAGGTTTATAGTTATAATCATTAACCTGTATTGAGCTCTTTGCAAACATTCTCTTATTTAACAGTTTCTAGAGAATCTAGAGGTAGATTCTATTATTATCCCACTTTGCAGTGGGGACACTGAGGCTTAGGCAGCTTAAAAAAATATCTTGACTAAGTCATGTCAGGATTTGAATCCAGCTCGGTATAACTTAAGAGCCTGAACTCCTTACCACTTCAGCTACTAAATTTCTCTCTATATTTAATAGTGACGGTGAGCCTAAGAAAGAAACACTTTCTAGTGCATTGTTGAAACCACTGGAAAAAATGATTAGCTTCCTGGGTAAGATGTTTTAAGTGGGATACTTGACTAAAGATTTTTTTTAAGTTAAATTAGTGAGCAAACAATGTATAAACTCTGTTCAAAGGAATCTAAATTCATATTATTGCTGAATTTTAAATATTGATGAGTAGATGGTTACTTATTTACATAGATAGATGTGAATATAGCCAAATATAGATGTCTAAATTTTTCCTTAATCAAACTTTTCCTAGAGTTCCTACTTAGATATGTTTAAGTGATTTATATTTATATCAATGCTTTGATGTTTATGCACTCCAAGGTTGGCAGATTTTAAGCTATTTTCTAAATTTGCATGTGTCCAGTAAAAGCAAATAACAAAATGACCTTGATGCAAATGCCATACTTTACTGAATTATGGGAAATAATATGCATGACCCCAGCATAGGGCCCCTCAATTATTTGACTGTACTTTTCAAAAAATACCTCTTTTTGGTATATATCTATATAAAATAAATGTTTTCACATAAGATGATGCTGTTTTCTAGTAACAGTAATGTCTGTATAATATGAGGCCAAAAGTCTTTGTATTTGAAACCTGGACCTTGAACCCTTGTGGACATTGAAAGACGCACTCTATGAGATTGTGTATAACCTTCTGTATGAGGACATTCTAGTGTGGCTTGGGGACACAAAGCAGAGTCAGGAGTTATTTTGTTTGCATCGTGTCTCCAGTGCTGAGAGCAGGGCTTGGTTCATATTCGTATGCATTCCATAAACATTTGTTCCATGAGTCATTAACAGTCTCATCATCCCATACCAACAGTTTCTTTTAATTAAAAAAAGAAAAGTTGGCTGGGTGCAGGATTCTCACCTGTAGTCCTAGCACTCTGGGAGGGCAAGATGAGTGGATCACTTGAACTCAGGTTTGAGACCAGTCTGAGCAAGAGACCCCCGTCTCTACTAAAAATAGAAAAGGTAGCCACACATTGTGGCAGAGCCTGTAATCCCAGCTCCTTGGGAGGCTGAGGCAAGAGGATCTCTCCAACTCAGGAGTTTGAGGCTGCTGTGAGCTATTATTACAGGGCACTCTACCCAGGGTAACATAGTGAGTCTCTGTCTCAATAAATGAATGAATGAATGAATGAATAAAAAGGAAAAAGTCCACTCTGCATGGAAACTTTAGCATCATATCCAATTTAGCATCGGTCTCTTCCCTCTGTGCACTGGCCGGGCTCTGACAGATACTAAGCTTCTTCTCTGATGGGGCCCTCCCCTGCTGCCAGTTTGTCACAGGAAGGTGGACAGTGGAAAGGGGTGGAACTCTGTTCTTCACGTCAGTGTGGCCATGGCCCTCTATTGGCTGTCCCTGATTCCTGGCCGCCCTGTAGGTGCAGGTATCTGTCCACCTGCTGCCTGTGTTGGGAGACAAAGGCGTTGCGGGTTGTCTACGATGAGGGCTCTTGCTCTTCTGGGAAGCTCTGCACAGCTGTTGCACCTCCCACCACACGGGGCCCTAACCTTGGCTCACCTCCTCCAACACTCCTGCTTTCCCCTCTAGGAATAGTCCCCACTGCTGCCTGATTCTTAGGTTTACTCTTGAGTTTAGCTCCCTTCTGTTGTGTCTGTAGGGAGACCTGTTTGACACATGGAGAACCCAGCCATCCTTGCCACACCCAATGGTATGAGTAAAGCCGCCTGTCCACTCCTCGTCCCGACATCCCTCTCTTTTGATGCAAAGGCGGAGCAGTATACCAATAAGTGCTTGCTCAACTAGAGAGCGAGAGGCTGGTCTCCTCTTCCTACAGACAACCACAGTCTCTCTCTACAAGCAGTTCTCTAGAGGTTCTCTTTCTAAATTGGCATAGAAGTTGAGAGCTGTCAGGAGGGAGGAAAGGAAAAACCCACACACACTCCCTCTGAGCCGATGGCTTCTGGCTCCAGTGATTCCTTCGGGTCTCCCTCCCCCAGGAGTAGAGCCAATTCAGCCGCTTTCAATAAGCTCTAGGGAGGTGGTAGTTTCTAATTGTTTTCTGGGGTAATTGATTTCTCATTAGTTTCAGTCTTGGGTATTAGCTGTCAATTCCAGGGAACAAAACATTTCTAACATCTTGTATCCAGCACACTGCTCACAATGCACTGTCACAAACTGATGCTCCCACCTGATAGCTTGGGTGTGGAGGCCTTTCCTCAAACCCCAGCTCCCGGAACACAACCCCCCCCCCCCACCTGCTGGTTCTTCAAGTTGTCCGTCACGTTCATTCCTACACTCTTGCTGCTGGTTCTCTGTGAGCTTACTAGTGGCCAGCAGTTTTTGGGGGGTGGCAATGGGCAAAACAGAGAAACTGGTGGTCTCCACAGAGCTTTCCCTCTGGTGACGGAGCAAACGTTCTCCATGTAGGCAGGCTATCAGACCGAACACCCAGAGAGGAGTCAGGCTTCACTGAGGCTTGGGGCTGGTCCACATTCTGGTTTTTTCTGTCTGTCTCTTACCCTGATTGACTGATCTTTAGCCTGTCTCAGCTATGCTCCTTTGGCCACCTACAAGACCTCTTTGTTTCTAAAACTGTCCTCTGCTCTTGACCCACCCCACTGAGTTTAATTTTGATCTCTGGCATCCTGAGACTAGGCCCCCTGGGCTCCTCCTTGGTGGTCTACTCCTCATTCCCATCTTTTAGAATGACTGGCTTTGGCCACGTTGTTCCCACAGCTCTTGGTTGTGCCTCCATGACGGCACTCACCACACCCGAGGTCAGGGACTCGGTCACTCCTTCTTGTAACTCTCCCCCTCACAGACACACACATACCACCGCCTCTGCCCGTGCTACAGCTGCCAACACTGTCATCTTTATGCCTCAGACAAAGTAGGAATTCAACAGAAATTGTTTGAGTTAACTGTTTACCCATTAGCAATTAACCTTTCACAATGCTGCCACAGTCTTTTAATAACTTGCCTGGTCAAGCAATATAAGAGCTCCTCCACTTCCAGGCTGGCAACAGGGACAACTTATCACAGATGATTCCACAGACTGACCCTCGCTGTTCGGCTCCCAGTTAGCTGTGGCTATTGTAGGAATAACCAGAAGTTTCCAAATTCCACATCCTCTTATGACCCATGAACTCCCGGAAAGACAGCTACATAAAGTAGAGGTCTGTTTCAAAAAGCTGGGCAGTGTTAACCAGCCTTTGAAACCTTATTTATTGTGTTTCATAATACGTCAATTTAGGACTCATGTTTGGTCAACTCTGCTAAAAAATGTTAGAATGACAATCTGAGCTTCTTTTGTTGGTTTGAATTTTCCATAAAAGAATTTCTCCTATAATGAAAATAACCAAAAGGGCTTTCATTCATGAAAATATTTGAGGCATCCAAAAGCCTAGTACATGTAGGAGTACTTTTGTACTGGTCTTTTTGAAGAAAATTTCTCTTAACTCTTTTTTCACTGTATCAAAAAATGTTATGACAGATTTCTTAGTAATTGCCTCTTCATGAACGATCACAAAATAAATACTAATTTTATTAAAAAGGTATTTTCATTTGGAATGGACAAAAGTGGAGGGTAGATCTAGTTTAGTCTCAGTCAAAGAAAATAAAGATCAAAAAGCCTCCTGAGGTAAGGAGCTAAAAAAAAAAACAAAATAATCAGTGAATTTTCCAAGGCCAGTTTATGGCACATTTTCTATAGCAGTTGCTGATTAAACGAAAGAATAAATAGACAGCTTTACATGTCATTTGTTCGGCATCTGATCTGGAGAAATCGAGAACCACATGCGCTTCCCGAATTTCTCCCTTGTGACTTGAAATTCAGCCAAAGACTTGGTCATTGAATTAGAGAATTAGAAGAGCAATCTCTTAAACCTTTAGTCACTCAGTAATTTCTAGTAAGATGGTCTTTCAGGAGATCTTAGAGGAAAAAAGTCAAATTTAGCATTGCAGAGGAGAATGAAGGAGGATTACGTTAGAGGTAGGAATTACATTAGAGGTGGACATATACTTTAGAATAGAATTAGATGTTATTTGGTATTACTTGAAATAAGAAAAGAACAGATGCTTCCCGTATTAGTCCATTTGATCATTTAACAAATATTTATCTTGCATCTATTCTGTGCTATGATGAAAAGAGTCGAAAAATTAAGTCTAGAAAAAAACACCCAGGTAATAAAATTAAACTTACTTATTTTGAAATCTTACCATAATATTATCAGCATACCATTTACTTTGTAGCATTCTATATTGTTCTGCATTAAGGGTTCTTGCGAGATTTTTTTCAGGTAATTTAAACCTACAGTCCAGCTTCCCTAAAGCCAATACAAATTTCTTATTTCTGGGGATTTCTAAGAGTTATAAAAGGCAAAGCAGTGAAGTTATGTTAGTGAAGTTGGAAACTGCAGGGTTGGTGATTATATTAGGTATACTGTATATGTGGTGAAGTGTGTCTCATAAAACACAGTATTCAATGTATTATAAAATTAAAATTTTCATAGTTGTAGTAATATATGTTAAGATGGAGATTCTTTTGTTTCCATCTCTATAGAATAAATCTAAAACAAACATATATTAATAATTCAATAGCTTTGTAATTAAAAATACAAATTAAAATAGCAATAAGATAAATTTTTGCCTTCTAATTGACAAATACCATTCGCAATGATAATGCCTATTCTTGGTGAGAGTTCTTGTAAATAGGCACCTCAAATAACTGTCAGTAAGAGTAAAAATTAATACAGTCTTTCTGGAGGACATTTTAATAAATATATCAAAAGATTTAAAAGTAGACTTTTTTTAAAATTAGCATTTTTACTCTGAGGAATGAAACTACACATAGAGATAAATACCCAAGGACATTTATCACAGCATTATTTATAACAAGCTCATATTGCAATCATCTAAGTGTCTAACAGTAGAGGATTGTTAAAAAATTTAGGTTGTGTCCACATTTTGTGGGGTTATTTTAAAGCCATTAAAATTACATGATAAACTGGCTAATGTATAAAGAAATGTTCATAATAAGTTACTGTTAAGTAAAAAAACTTTAAATGATATAGAAGTGTATAATATGTCTGTACTAGTCTGCTTGGGCTGCTATAACAAAATACCATAGTGACTTAAACAATAGAAATTTATTTTTCAGAGTTCTAGAGGATTGGAAGTCTCAGATCAGGGTAGCAGATGATTTGATTCCTGGTATGAGTCTCTTCCTGGCTCACAGATCTACCTTTTTGTAGGAACCTCACATGGGTTGAAAGGGCAGCATGAGGGAACTCTGTGTTACCTCTTCTTAGAAAGACATTAGTCCTGTCAGACCAGGGCCCTGCCCTTTTGACATCATTTAATATTGATTATCTCCTAAAGGCCCTATCTCCAAACTCAGTGACATCAGGGGTTAGAGCTTCAACATTTGGATTTTGGGGGACACAAACATTCAGTGCATAATAATTGATATGTTGTCAAATACACAGTGTATATTACATAAATCATACATGGAAAAAGAGGCAGAAAGACACATATGACATATACTAAAATATTAGCAAAGCTCATGTTCAGGGAGTAGAATTGAGAGTAACATATATATATTTTCTTTCTTTGTCCATTCCTCTTATTTCAAAATTTTCTATTAAAAACATGTGCTGCTTTTGTATTAGAAAAACACTATAAACAGCATGTGTATTTTTGATCTCATCACCTCGCTCCAATCTCGCTGAACAGACCATGTGCTGAGCAGGCTGCCCGTTTTGGGGCTGGCCCTGGAATCGCTTTGGGCAATGTATGCATAGCACAGTAGGGAACAGAGAAACTTGCTGAACTTCCAAAGGAACGGGTAAGAGACAATACAAAGACAAAGCTTTCATGGGATTTCAAGAAACAGCTATATTTCCAGGACAGCCTTATTATAAATGGGGTTTCCGAAGAATATGAAAGCCAAATAGGAATAACTCATGCTTGAGTGGCACTTTCAACTTTTCCAAGGCACTCTCCCATTTATTAATTCATTTGATCTTCATAACGACTACGCGGGCAGGGTGTCTATTAGTATTCCGATTCTAACAATGAAGACAGAAAGGGAGAGAGCGATTAAGATACAGGTCCCAATCACAATTAGCAGAGTAGGACCTCTCCTGGAGGAAACCCAGCCCAGAGCTTCTGCTCCAGCCAGGACACCCTCTTCACCCCACAGCCTCAAGGAAAATCTCAAATCTTTTCAGCACTTACTAAAAGGAAAAAGTCCCTTTGCTTTCTTGCAAAAAAGAATGAAGCCAAATAAGGCTATAGGAAACAGTATAATTCAAGAGGCGAAATACAGCGTGTTTTTACCCAGACTGCAGGCTTCGCAGCTAGAGTATGTTATATTGTTATTTCCGAGCTTAACAAGGTGTCAGTTTTTTCATTGACTGTATGCTGTTGCTCATTTGCCCTGATACCCGGACAGGTAACAACTCTGTAGAAGCTGAGTGCAGTAAAAGCCACCATGGCAGAGAGCTTAGGGACAATGTCTTGAATGACTAGTTGTGTTACATAAAATTATAGAGTTCTAACCTCTATCTTAATTAAGAATGATTTCCTGTAAGGACATACTTTTATATACTAGATGACTTCACAGTTCTACCCAAATGCAGGGTAAGAATATAATTTAAATCATTTTTGTTTTAAACACTCAAATATGGCAGCTTGGAAGATAGTTTACAACTCTATTTTTAATGAACTGATTTAACTATAGATATTATAACTGCAAATAAAACACATTTACAAAAAGCTGTTGTCTTTAGAATTGTAAATCTGGCAAGGTTTTTAGCAGTACAGCCTCAGATAAATAAAAAGTTGCATCTTTTTAAGCTGTGGGTGTTAATTGGGCTTTTCTTATCACGAAGAATAAAAGCAGATGTGGATCCGAAACAATGCCTTATCATCACAGTGGTCCTAAGAGATGGCGTTTTCTTTGATGCCTTTATTTGCTGTGATTTCTTATTGACCAGATTTACCTGCTGGTCACATATTTATTCTGACACGGGAATATCAACCAATGGTAATTCAGGAGATAGCTATTACTAGAAAGTAAGTTTCCAACAAGAATGTCACAAACGTGTTTTGTTAGTGGTCTAGAGCTGTGTCAAGGTGAGATAAACTAATCGTTTCACCTTGACGTGATAAATTAAGTAGTGTGAAGAAATCAGAAGACACTGGTGAATAAAATGAGCTGAGTGAATAACTTGCTATTTCCTTGCATAAATAAATTTTTTGTGATGATTAAAGCTTAGTGAGTAAGTTCGGGGTGGGGGGGGAAGAGGCAATTATTCCATAGAACAGGAGAAAGCATCTATAATTATTTCATGATAACTATTTAGAGTCAAACAGAAGTAATCAGAAGGGTTTTGGTTGTATATTCTACCAGTAAACTAGGAAAAGTGGAATTTGTTTCAACTCTGAAAAGCTGGATTCAAATCCATGTCTTTGAAAATGAAAAATATGTATGATAAACATGGTCATTTAAGAGAAGATTAAGTACTAAAGGAATAAACACAGCTATTAGAGCCTGTGGGGTTTAAAGCAAGTAGCAAAGGATCGAATAAGGGTAAGAAAGCTTGTTCACTGCTTCCCCACTCTCCTGGCTCTACTCTCTTTTTCACTCTCATTTAGCTCATCCCACTTTAAGAACAGTATTTACTGGGCACTTTCTAAGTTCAAGGTCCTGTGCCAACAGGCACTGCAAATGCAGTAGAAGCAGTTCCCACTCTTGGGGAAATTCAGGTAGTTCTGAATTCTTACTTTACTTAAGTGTTGCCCAATCGGAAGACTTTCTATATCAGATTGGATATGAAAAAGTGGTCTAACAAAAACTGAACAAAAAATACATATGCCCAGGTAACATGTTGATGAACAGCAGCTCCTTCTTGGGACTGTTCCGTCAGCCTCTCTGCCGAGTGGATGTGCCCCTGCACAGCATGCCCACGTGGGCGTGTGAGCATGTGTACACACGTGTGTTTGCTGTGTATATGTGCCTCCAGCAGACTGATGGTACAGAACAGAATTTTGCAAATCTAAGAGCCTCAGCAATCTTACTTTCACAATACTACTACTATTTATTCTATCTCTAAGGTGGGTGATTTTTCCCTTGCAGAAAACTCTTCCAATTTCTCATGGGTTTACTTATGGGTTTGCTTTCTTGTCTCCCCTAATTCTAACTCTTTGTTCTATACCTTTTTTTATTTAACCAACCCTAACTAAGAAAATGTGTCACCAAAGCTGGTGCAGGGCACATGTACTTGGAACTTTCTTGCTTTCCTTAGAGAGGAGCAAGCCAAGAGTGTCACGAGATTGGTAACATACTCCATTTTTTTCCATTAAAATGAGACAAATCAGGATGGTCAAATGCCAAGCCTATTAACTGTTCGCTGTTGCATGCAAGAGCATGAACTCAGGTTTCCTGCCTACCACCGTATGTAAGTGTCATGATCTCCATGGAGCCTGGAGCCTTTACTAAGAGGAAGTCTGCCTGGGGGAGGTGTTGTCTGGTGGAGGAGCGAAAGATGAGCAGGGGATAGACAGGTGAAAGGCAGAGGGGCAAGAACACATTTCATAGCATGTACACATGTGCTCAGGGAGCACTTCAGAGATCAGAGAAGTTCAAGGACCTGGTATTAGTTTACTAGGGCTGCCATAATGAAATACCACAAGCTGGGTGACTTCAACAATAGAAATTCACTGTCTCACTATTCTGCAAGCTCCAAGTTCAAGATTAAGGCCCAGCACCGTGGGCTTCCTCTGAGACCTCTCTCCGAGGCTTGCAGGTGGCTTCCCACTTGCTGTCTCTTCACATGTTTTTTTCTCCGTGCACTCAAATCCCTGGTGTCTCCTTTTGTGTCTAAATTTCTTCCTTTTATTAGGACACCAGTCAGATTGGATTAGGGCCCATTTTTGCAGCATCATTTTAACTTAATCATCTCTTTAAAGGCTCTATCTCCAACTATAATAACAATCTATGTTTATAATGTGAATAAGTACTGGGGGGGGTTTCAACATATGAATTTGGGGCTTGGGGGACATAATTCAACCCATAATAGAACTTGTAGCAAAATTAAATATTAGCAAAGCATTAATTGATAAAAAACAAAATACATGACTAAATCTTACAACCAAACCATGATAACAAACGCAGCAATGTTTTTAGAGAACTCAAAGAGATGCATTAACTATTTACAAGGAAGTACAGCTCTGGCTGTCTCCTCTCCCCTGCAAATGAAACTGAAAACAATACTTTGTTCATATAAATTGAAAATGTGGGCTTAAAAACATCTCAGCAACTTGATAGTAGCAGTCTCTGGAATATTTGTCAGATAAACAAACAAAATCTCTGCTTTTTAAAAGGAGTATGTTCTCTTTAGCACAGCACTCCTATCCTTTCAGTCTTGGGGGAAAAACTAACACTACCCTGTGTGATTCTGGTTCCAGCACTTACAGTGATATCCCCATGAAAAGAACTGTTAACCAAGAGTCACTTTTGTCACTTGATGATACACAGTGTTATCATTTTTATTAACATGAAAGAAAGTTCATGCATGTTTGGGGCATGTGCCTGTCTCCGTAAACTTGTAATGAGAAAGGTACTCACAAATAAGGTTTGGACCTTTGGGGCCTATCATGATGGTCTAACTAAAAGAATGACCTTTGCCTAAGCTGTCAAGAGACCCAGATTCAAGTACAAGTTCTGCTGCTTACTGTGATTCTGATGTCGCTTCTGGCACTGACATTCTGTGATTCTATATCCCTGGTATATTGAGCCATGTCTGAAGGGGATCACAGCTAAAGAGTTAAGGCTGCACTTATTCTTTGTCAACATTTTCACTCATAAACGATGAGCTGGTGTCAGAAAGCTGGCCTCACGTGCCCCCAGCCCTGAGATCGTGAGGATGGCACTATTAATGGCAGGACGCCTCACTTTTCTTTTCTGGGCCTCTGGGCACCAGGCAGTGAAACTGCAAAACACAGAAAGCTTTGCCTGCATGATTTATGGCTGTAGCCCTTTCTTTATTCCCTTACTTTCATAAGCACCAAATTCTGTTAGAAAACTTGGGGGGAAATCTGCCAATCCTGGGCTATTTTGGGGCTTTCTTCATCATCTCTTGACCTTTGATTTGACAAGTCAAATAACAAAATGAAAAATGGGCTCTGTATTCTTGCCCATGATTACCAACCAGAACAGGCAGCGTCAGGAAGGGGAAGCAAAAATCCACACCTTTCGGAGATCAAGGTTCTGAGCTAGTGGCAAAGGAGGAAACTTGAGAATTTGGATACAATGTCCCAATAAAGTAAAGTAAATTATTTTAAGTATAACAAATTATGTTCCTAATTTGCATCTATCTTTGTGAGATAGAAATGGAAGCCTCAGGAATTGCATGCCATTTTAAGTGGCCGTATGTATCAGGCACATCTTGGAGGGTAATTTTGACATTCTTGACTTCTATAAGAGTGAAGCCATAGGGTCTATACTATCTAGTTGTTTTTATTAATCTCTTTAAGACAATCTACAAAGTTAACATTTTAAAATGTTGCTTACCAATGATCACGATTTTCCTGCACCATGTTGTAATTTTGTATGAACATCAAGGTATTTCAGTATTGTTGACGGTTCTTCATTCTTGCTATATATAACGTGTCTAAATTTGAAAGTGAAAGCAAAGTAATGAGGAAATTTGCAAAGCACAGAAATACATTCCACTTGTTCCCTTCCTGAATTTTTTCCTTGCAGGTAAGGAAGAAGGTGCAATGTGCCAGTTAATCTATTTAAATGAAACCATAGCTTTTTAAGATTCGAGGGAAAATATTTTTTTTCAGACATTTACATGCATAAACAATTGCTCCATGAAAGCTGAACTTAGTCATACAATCTACCTAGATCTTTAGAACATGCGCATACATTAAACCACTTCAAAATTAATAAAACTCTCTAAATTATGCATGGCGCAGAGGGTGAAAAAAGTTGATAACAGGAACTGCTGCCTGCCTGGTGCTGTGAATTTGGTAATGTATTGAGAGCAGCCCTATGGCTATGCACTGGAGAAGATCATAATAAGGTATAATTGTTGCTTGCTCATTTGTTCAAACTCCAAAGCTATATCAAATAACACTTAATTATACACATAGAATACCATTACAGCAAAGAACTTGCACTTGAACAGCTCAGCATAAGAGAGGACATTTAATATTATTTGGCTCCAATAGGTGCGAAAAAGATACAAAGTAGCAGCTGGAGTTCTAGGTTTGTGACCTCAAAAGAAAATCTAAAGAATATTTCCTGGAGTCTGAATATGTAAAGTTTTAACTGCTCCATCTGGTCTATGCCCTCTGATTACCCAGAATGTTGGCTGGCAGTTTGAGGGACGCGTTTGATAGCCAGCCAAGTTTAAAGGTCTATTGGAGGTAAAACAATGCCCACCCTTTAACAAGAGCGCCATTGTTCCTTAACAATGAAGCTCTCTGGCTTATTTGAATGTCAACAATTCAGAAAAGTTGATGTTTGGAGCCATCAAATAAAATGTTTTTGTGAAACAGTTTATTATTTCAGTGGTAATTATTTGAATCATTCATGGTAAAGGATGTTTGCTAATGAGAGCTTGGCTGCTGTAAATTCCAGAGAGACTGAATGCTCTTTGTGCTGACAAAAAGACCCAAATCACTGGAGGGAGACTGACTGGACAAATCATTCATCTATGCAAATGCCAGCCGAAATGGTCAGATGCATTTATTACCCTCCTCATTATAGTAAACAAGGCAGGAATCGTGACTGGCAGTTATCAACTTGCCCTGAAGTACGATTTGTTCTCCTACCACTATTTAAATGAGAGGAAAAAAGGCATGCCACCAGGGACTTTGTTGGTTTATAAAAGAGTAAATGTCACATAGCCCAGTGCTTAAAGACTTTTGATTGACAAATGTTTTATTTGACATATCAAACAATGATGGTTTTCATATCAAATAGTCCATATTTGTTAGCAAAAATCTTAACCCCTTGAAGTTTGGCCAATGCTTTTAGCTTGCTTCTGCCAATGCTTAGAAACTAGAACACAGATGGCAAGTTACATTAAAGGCAATACCAAATATCTCTACACATAATGTGCAAAGACCTAAAAATACTCTGCATTGGGTGACAGAAATGACACAGTGTTTTATCACAACACATATAGTGTAAAATGTTCTTCTGAACTGATAATGCAAATTAAAGTGATGTTGACCTACTTGCACTTACTAAGTATTCTTCTGCTGTTTAGTGCAAGATAAGCTAAACATTAAAGAATTTATACAGCATATGTCAGTGAAGTCTAAATTGTCTGGTGTAACTCTTCTTAAATGTCACAACAGTGTCACAACATGCTCAGGGTTTCAGGGCTTACAGTTAAAGCCATAACACCCTTATATAACCCCTTGTTCTCATGTGCTCAAAACTTTTCCTCTTTCCTTTTTAAGTTTTGCATGCTTCATTTCAGTCCGATTGATATTTACAAATAGACCTCATAATACTGCAGAAGCGTGGCAGGCAGTTACGTGAGCTCGTAGAATTTGCAATCAAGGTTGTCCCTTGATAGACATCATGCTACAACTTGCCTTGGAGACACTTAGGGTGATGTGTTCCCACACGTTTTCTTCTCCTTGGTTGTGATATTTTAGGCCATCACCACTGCTGGAGTTTAGTGCCTCTTCATTCTTTGAATTGAGATGAAAGTGTTCATTTTGAAAAGCCAGAATTGGAGAATTACTGCAGTAATTGTAGTAATTTAGTACCTATTCTAATTTGTTGAGAATAAGTTCTTCTTCTTCTTCTTCTTTTTTTTTTTTAAATCAAATCATGGTTGTGTACACAAATGCAATCATGGGGTACAATGTGCTGGTTTTATATACAATTTGAAATATTTTTTCATCGAACTGGTTGACATAGCTTTCATGGCATTTTCTTCTTTATTGTGTGGAGACATTTATATGCTACATTTAGTAAGTTTCACCTGTACCCTTCTAAGATACCATAAGTGTGGAAATCCAAAACTGTGGTTTATTTATCTAGTATAGAAAACAATGTGAAATTTTCATAGAAACAAAGGGACTGTCAGTTCATGCGTTTCATTCAGTTAAACCAACATATTTTTAGGCTTGTGTGTTAATATTCAAAACATAAAAATAAATTAAGTCATTTTCTTTTCTTTTCTTTTTTTTTATTAAATCATAGCTACGTACATTAGTGCAGTCAAGGGGTACAATGTGCTGGTTTCATATACAATCTGAAATGTTTTCATCAAACTGTTTAACATACCCTTCATGGCATTTTCTTAGTTACTGTATGAAGACATTTGTATTCTGCATTTAGTAAGCTTTGCCTTTACCCTTCTAAGATGCACCATAGGTGTGGCCCCACTAATTACCTTCCCTCCACCATAACCTCCTCCCTCCCCTCTCTTCCCATATTCTTGTGCTGTAGTTGGGTTATAGCCTTCATGTGAGACCTTTAAATTAGCTTCATAGTAGGGCTGAGTACATTGGATACTTTTTCTTCCATTCTTGAGATACTTTGCTAAGAATAATATGTTCCAGCTCCATCCAAGTAAACACAAAAGAGGTAAAGTCTCCATCTTTCTTTAAGGCTTCATGAGTGTGACATATGAAGTAAGAATAGTTGACACTATTCAAAGTTATTATAAATGGCATCATTTTACATAAATAGTTAAAATGGACATACTTTTTATTTCCATTATGGAGTTTAATTTACAACTTTATGAATACTATGCAAGTAAGTACTTTTTTTTTTTTTTTTGAGACAGAGCCTCAAGCTGTCACCCTGGATAGGGTGGTAAGTAAGTACTTTTAAGCATAGAAACTATATTCATACAATAACATATAAGAAAAAATAAGTTCTTAGTATCCATTTTACAAATTTCTATTTACTGTATCAATTATTAAATTATTTTAAATTACATTAATGGAAGGTTATTTTCAAGAGGTTTTAATTTTTAAAAAGCATCATGATTCCAGTGCAATAAATGTTGTTTACAAGCAAAGAGAAGAGTAAATGGAAGCCTACTAGGTCTGTGAATCACTACATACTCTCCACTTGATAAAAGGATTAACATCTATATTCAGAGGATACTAATTGAAATTCAATCTAATATTTTTGAAAGACAGTTTTATTGTAGAAAAAATAATGACATCCCATGATGACTATTTTATATTAGAGAGTATCCACTGACTTAGCAAAGATGTTTGCAGCCATAAGTACATGAAATTTATGAACATTCTTGCTGAAATTTTTCCTGACACTGACCTAAATTCTTTACCCTGTCTGTCCCTTTTTGCACTATCATATGGTCAACTTCTAATCTGGCTTCTTTGTCAAGGAGTCTTTATATGCTTGAACAAAGTTTTAAACTACTGTTTAACTTTCTATGATTCCTGTTTTAAAAATCCTAGTTGTTTAGATATTCTTATTCTGCATATTATTTTCCAAACATTATATTTTCTTTGTTGCTTTTCTTTATTTCCAGTTTGTCAGCATTCACTTGAACTGAGTTGTAATTGGACATAACTAATATTTTAATAATCAAATCCTAACTGGTTCATTCAAATGACTGGTAGAAATAGTTATGTGGAGAGGAGATGTATATTGAATACCACTCATTATGCTTCATAGTTGAGAATGGATTTCCTTTCCTATAGACTATATTCTATAGTCTATAGACCAGTAGTTGTCAATCTTCCTAATGTCGTGGCCCATGAATATAAAAAGGTTGCAAACCGGTGTTACAAACAAAGCTAAAGGGAGCTAAGATGTGTGAACAAAGTTATCAACCAAATTAGATGTGCAGTTATGATTTTTTCTTTTTTTTCCTTTGGTCAGTACATAAATAACCAATTTAGAAAGAAATCTTATGGAATTATTTGGAGCAATGCCAACATCGTCCAAGGTATTTATTTTTTAAAGACCACAGTTATTTGGATATATGTGATCTGATATTTGTTTAAACATTTACCTTAATATTTGGTAGATTTTCATACCTATTAAGAGTTCTAGAGAATCTAGACTGCACAGAGATTTAGAAAGCTCCAGGTCGTGCACATAGATTACAAAGAATACTGCTTCCTATTTTTTCAAAAAGTTTTTTCATGTATTGATTCATTTAATTCTTTGTTAATTCAAAGCTATGAATATAGCAGTAAGCATTTTTCACCCTGTTTTGTAGATCTGCAGAGTCACAGTTTGTAATTTCCTTGAGTTGATTTTATCAGTTTGCTACCCAGTAGGATCAGAAAACAAGCTTCCTGATTTCTAATCTATGATTTGAGATGTCTTCATCTCCCACTATCCCTGTTAGAGTACTCAGGAAATGTACTAGCAAAATGAAAGGCAAATTCATCATAGCAAACATGTGAATGCTTGCTCTCTCTTTTGCTTATCAACTGCTGATTCATTCTCAGTTCTTGAGCTCTACCTATGCATAGCTTGTTTATAGTCAATCTTATAATTTTTCAGGTGAGCTGCCTGCTTCTGTTTTTATTAAGTAATTTATTCCAGACTTCTTCAGCTTCCAAAATTGCTCTGCATTCTGATCATTCTTTCCAAGTGCTGAGTAAAGGAAATCCTGAGGTTTCTAGGAGACTAGCTACCCTGAGGCACTTAAGCTCCACTTAGACGAAACATAGAAATTAAGCTGATCAAAATTATTGGGTAACATGAAATTTGGACACAGTAACTTTTACAACATAGACTCAAATTGCAAGAGAGAGATGCATGCATGATTTTTTCCAATAAAGCTAACTGATAAAAGGAAATTCTATCCTTGGTTGCAAGAACTTAATTATTCTTCTAAAATGAAGACAGGGCAAAGAGAAAGTTTTTCAGAAAAGCCAGAGAAGAATTTAATTGACAATAAGATCAACAGTATAACAAAATAGATGATCTTAATTACATTTGAAATATGGTATCCAGAAAAAGGTAAATGATGTGTTTGATGAATGGTCATCAATTGACATTTTCATTCATCACTTCAATGAGTCCCCACTACATGCCAGATGTGAGTCAAGCATCATAGATATATGGATGCTCTCCAAGATCTGCAACTTACTAACAAGGGTCTTGCATCACTCAAAGGAATGATGTCTTAGTTCATTTTTCTGTTGCTTATAACAGAATACTTGAAACTGGGTAAACAATAAAGAAAATAAATTTATTCTTACACTTATTGAGGTTGAGAAGTCCAAGGTCCAGTGCTTTATCCTGTGGCAGCTCAGGGGCTGAGCATGTTAGTGTCTCTCTTCCTCTTCTTAGAAAAACACCAGTTCCACTCCCATGATAACCCATTGATCTGTGATAAACTAATCTCTCATGATCTAATCACCTCTTAAAGGCCCCACTTCCAGATACTGTCAAGTGGGAGTCTGTTTTTCAACATGAGTTCTGGAGGAGATATTCAAACCATAGCAAGTGATAAAATAATGGAGCCATTCAAAGACCTGCAAAAAGAGTATCTGCTGGCAGAAAAAAGAACAAGAGTGGATGCACATAGGCCCTAGTTGTACAGGGTGTGAACAATCATGACCTGTTTCAGGAATGGCAAGACACACTGAGCAGAGGTGAGAATGATGGGAGCAAAGTGGAGGTCATGGGCAGAAGTGACCCTTATGGGACACTGTAGGTCGTGAATAAGATTCTAGATGTTATTCTACGTTCAATGGAAAGCACTTGGAGAGGGTTTCAAGGACCGACAAGGTCTTTACACTTTTATAGGCCAACACTACATCCTTTGTCTGTCTCCTCAGACCCAAGAGCAGATAGATCCTCAGTGGACCCTTCCTACTTTGTACTCCATGCTATTGTGTTCATTTTTAGTTAATACTTTTTATCCTCCATGATTTCAATTCTCCTCTTTTCTAGGGCTACTATAAATGCATCTAGAATAACATTCTAGATGTTATTCTAAGTTCAAGGGAAAGCACTTGGAGAGGGCTTCAAGGACCGACAAGGTCTTTACACTGTTGTAGGCCAACACTCCTTCACCCTTCTAATAATAATTTTTGTGTTCCCTTATCAACACAAATTCATCACTTCTAGAGGAAACATGTTTCTAAAGCACATGTTCTGTAAATGGGAGAACGTCGTCATTAACTGCCTATGTGAAGAAAAATATTATTAAATATTTTTCCCCAAACCAAACTGACACAGATCCCTTTCCGGAGTCATTCAGTTCTATCAAGTGCTTAACATATTTAAAGTTTTTCCCAGGGGTTTGTATCAGAATAGATTGTTTGCACCACTCTAAATATTTCTCTTGAAACAAAAAAAAAGTAAAATACAGGCCACGAAAACACATTTTGTAATCGATTCCTTGTAAGTGCCTACCTCTCTGCAAGTTGCCAATGCTGATGTTCAGTTTTGTACCCCACTATTTTTATGTGTACATGCTGCCCCAATTCTTTATCACTTTTCTTAATTGTGTTTTTTTTTTTTTTTTGGTCTTTATTTATTTATTTTTTTTTAATTTTTTTTTTTTTATTGTTGGGGATTCATTGAGGGTACAAGAAACCATGTTACACTGGTTGCATTTGTTAGGAAAAGACCCTCTTACAATCGTGTTTTGCCCCCAAAAGGTGTGGCACACACCAAGACC
>CAUYON010125173.1:0-17582 GCA_963573935.1 Arctocebus calabarensis
GTGGCTCAACAGGCTAAGGCGCCAGCCACGTACCCCTGAGCTGGCGCGTTCGAATCCAGCCTGGGCCTGCCAAACAACAATGACGGCTGCAACCAAAAAGAAAAAAATGGCTAGGCGTTGTGGCGGGCGCCTGTAGTCCCACCTACTTGGGAGGTGGAGGCAGGAGACTCGCTTGAGCCCAGGAATTGTAGGTTGCTGTGAGCTGTGATGTAACAGCACTCTACCTGGGGTGACAGCTTGAGGCTCTGTCTCAAAAAAAAAAAAAAAATAAATAAAAAAATAAAAAACTAGGCTCGGCACTTGTGGCTAAACAGGCTAAAGCGCCAGCCACGTACACCTGAGCTGGCGGGTTCGAATCCAGCCAGAGCCCACCAAACAACAATGATGGCTGCAACCAAAAAATGGCCGGCCGTTATAGCGGGCGCCTATAGTCTCAGCTACTTGGGAGGCGGAGGCAGGAGACTCGCTTGAGCCCAGGAATCGGAGGTTGCTTTGAGCTGTAATGCCACGGCACTTATCCAGGGGGACAGCTTGAGGTTCTGTCTCAAAAAAAAAAAACCTAGCTGGGCTTGTGGCAAGCACCTGTAGTCCCAGGTACTCCCAGATACCGCGGAACAGGGTTCACTTAAGCCCAAAAGTTTGAGGTTTCTGTGAGTTCTGATGCCACAGCACTCTACCTACCCAGGGCACAGAGTTTTGTCTCAAAAAAAAAAAAAAAAGTTTATCCCTTGGGCAAATAAAATGTTAAAGATAATACAATTCAGTAAAAATTATAAAGCTCTCTGTTAATAGAAATGAAATTTCTATGCAGGTTACTGGCATTCCATCTAAATGACTAAGAACTTATAATGAATTAAGATACAAAGAAATGCAGTATTTTGTTCTCACATGTTTAATGGGTAGGAGTTTAAAAAAATGGCTTCTTTTCCATTATCCTACAACACTGTACACTTTTAAAAGCTCAGAAAACATTTAATTATGGAAATTTAAAACATCCCCTCCACACACAAAATTTCCAACAAGAACTCTTTATTTTGTTTTGGTAATACAGGGTTGCTTTCAAGATGAAAACTGCTCACCTGCCTGTATATATCCAAGTAAACATTTGGGAAAGAAGAAAAACTACATATTTTCTTTAACTGCATTTTCTTGTCTGCACTGAAACTCTACCATCTGGAATTATGTGAGGTATTCCTAGGCAGGAAATAATTTGGTCAATTGTAGCCTAAATTGGTCCCACATTTATTCACCAGCTATTATTAATAAATACCTATCACTCTGTTATACAGTCCCAGCAAGAAAATGAATTAATATAATCTAAAAACGGCTCGGCGCCTGTGGCTCAACGGGGCTAAGGCGCCACCCAGTACACCTGAGCTGGTGGGTACAATCCAGCCCGGGCCCGCCAAACGACAATGACTGCTGCAACCAAAAAATGGCTGGGCGTTGTGGCGGGCGCCTGTAGTCCCAGCTACTTGGGAGGCGGAGGCAAGAGACTCGCTTGTGCCCAGGAATTAGAGGTTGCTGTGAGCTATGATGCCACAGCACTCTATCCAGGGTGACAGCTTGAGGCTCTGTCTCAAAAAAAAAAAAAATATATATATATATAAAAAATCTAAAAACTATCACTTTACAAAAGCCTACTAATATAACAAAATACACTTCCCAATGTAGAACTGAGCATGAACCTGCAAGAAAGAAAGGGAAATCCCTAAGAGCCTGAAGTGAAAAAATAGAAAAATACTAAGTATCTGTACTGTTACTACAAGTGCTGAAGGATCAAGGAATAAGAAGCTGGTAACCCAGGGGCCTGAATTTTAATGCCTATGTAGAAACACAAAGTATCCATTCAAGGTGGGGAATTAGAAACAAAATCTCCCTAAATATGGATCCTCAAAGGTTGTACATAAATGTACAAAAGGTTGTAAATATGGGTTCCTCAAAAGTAAAAAAGTAGATTCTTTTCCTACCAAAAACCTCATCCACTGTCACAGGGAAATTACAAATAACTACTGTTTGGCTGTACTCTAATTTTGTTTTTTAAGTTTTCTCTGAGATGATAAAATTCTGGGATACTCTTCACATAGGTTTGGAAGTCCAAATTTATACTACTGCATGAACAGCAAGCCCTATAATGATAAGTTGGGGATTAAAAAGATCCCAGGTATAACATACCCCTGAGACTCCTGGCAAGGAAAACCCATATGTTGACTACCTCCTATATTAATCAGTTTGTTACAGTCTCTTGGGTGGTCACTTACAGAGGTTTTACTGTATTTTCCAAATGAATCATAGGCCTCAATGTAAGATCTAAAACTAGAAAGTGTCAGGTGGCGCCTATGGCTCAGTGAGTAGGGCACCAGCCCCATATACCGAGGGTGGTGGATTCGAAACCCAGCCCCAGCCAAACTGCCACAAAAAAATAGCTGGGCGTTGTGGCAGGCACTTATAGTCCCAGTTAATCAGAAACCTGAGGCTAGAGAATCACATAAGCCCAAGAGCTGGAGGTTGCTGTGACCTGTGATGTCACTGCACTCTACCGAGAGCGACAAAGTAAGACTCTGTCTCTAAATTTTGAAAAAAATTCAGGTAAAAGTGGACTGACACAGTTCAAGCCTTTGTTGCTCAAGGGTTAACTACCACATACCTCAATAAAGCTGTATTTTAAAAAAAGTTCCTTGTTAAATTCTCATTTAAGAAGTACAGTAAGTACACTGCACAGCAAATAAGGCTATGTAGAAACAAAAAAAAATTACAGAGTAATGTTGTAATATGACAGTTTTAACTATCTGAAATTATAGCTACGAGTTGAGCATCCTTAACCCAAAAACTTAAAACTCCAAAATGCCCCAAAATCTGAATTCTGAGTGCTGATGTGATGCTAAAAGGAAATGCTCATTAGGGCATTTCGGATTTTGAATTTTCAAATTAGGAATACTCAGGTATTAAGTATAATGCAAATATGTCAAAATCCAACAAAATCTGTAACATTTCTGGTCCTAAGTATTTCCGGAAAGTGAAGCTCAACCTGTATTACAACAACAGAAAATAAATATAATAGCACTTATTTAATACACCATGCATTATATTTTACATGCTTTTAAATATAGACAGCCCTCCTATCAAGCAACCACAGATCAAAAATATTTGAATAAATAGAAAAAATACAAAATTTTTAAAATACAGTATAACAACTTATGTAGCATTAACACTGTATTAGGTATTATATCTAGAGATTATTGAAAGTACATGGGAGGGGCTTGGCGTCTGTGGTTCAAGCGGCTAAGGCGCCAGCCACATACACCTGAGCTGGCGGGTTCAAATCCAGCCTGCGCCTGCCAGACAACAATGACCGCTACAACCAAAAAATGGCCAGGCATTGTGGTGGGCACCTGTGGTCTCAGCTACTTGGGAGGCAGAGGCAGGAGACTCCCTTGAGCCCAGTATTTGGAGGTTGCTGTGAGCTGTGATGCCACAGCACTCTATCCAGAGGGTGACAGCTTGAGGCTCTGTCTCAAAAAAAAAAAAAAAGAAAAGAAAAGAAAAGAAAAAGAAAGTACATGGGAGGATGTGTGAAGGTTATGTGTGCATATGTGTGTATGTGTATACCTTTTTTTTTTGGCAGTTTTTGGCCAGAGATGGGTTTGAACCCTCTACCTCTGGCATATGGGGCTAGCGCCCCACTTCTTTGAGCCACAGGCACTGCCATATATATGCCATTTTTTATAAGGTACTTGGGTATTGAAAGATTTTAGTACCCTAGAGGATCTTGGAACCAATCTTTGATACCATGGGATAACAATACTATATTATTTATAGTATAGTATAATATAGTATACTACTTCACAAGAAGAAGAGTAGTTAACACCACTGGTTACTATCTAGCATCCATTCACCCTTTCAACTTCTCAGCCAGACTTTTTTCAGGTATCCACCCCTCCCTATACAGCCCAATTTTTCTTTAGAGAAAAACTGATCCTATCCTATTTTAGATATAGAAACTGATCCTAGTTCACTTAAGCCGATCAACACATTGCAATGGCCACAGTCATTGGCTTGTTGGTCCATTCAGTACTTTCATTTACAAAATTATCACAAAAAGGCTCTCCCTTCCAAGAATGTGAAGAATACCTGTGGCCCCAACTGCCAATGTCTGCTCTCTGACAACCATGAGAGGAATAGCAAAAGATTAAACCTGACCTCATAGAAAGCAGAAAAGAAACAAAAAAAAAAACTACTTTAAATCTTGCTCTACCTTTGGACTTTCAGTTAAATGAACCCATAAACCTTTTTTATTGTGCTCACACCAGTTAAGAGTTTTCTATTATAAAATGAATTACAAATTGATATGAGGTTGGAGGAGAGGCAGAAAGCTCGTTAACAAGCATGTTTCTAGAGTGGATTACTCTTAACTCTTAAGTTTATAATGGGAAGTATTAAGGAGGAAATAATTTTAGATATACATACATCAGAATAAAAACCCACTGACTTAAGCCCAAGAGCTGGAGGTTGCTGTGAGCAGTGTGACGCCACGGCACTCTACCCAGGGCGATAAAGTGAGACTCTGTCTCTACAAAAAAAAAAACCCACTGACTGATTATCTTTCTACTAAAGGTTCACATGAAAACCTGAAAAGTAACTACCCATGATTTTACATGGCCTGAACAATATTTTTAAGTTATTTTGACATTTAACTTTTTTTTATCTAGATTTCTAATTTTCGGCTCGGCGCCTGTGGCTCAACAGGCTAAGGCACCAGCCACGTACACCTGAGCTGGCAGGTTCAGATCCAGCCTGGGCCCACCAAATGACAATGACGGCTGCTACCAAAAAATGGCCAGGCGTTGTGGCAGGCACCTGTCCCAGCTACTTGGGAGGCTGAGGCAAGAGAATCACTTAAGCCCAGAGTTTGAGGCTGCTGTGAGCTGTGACGCCACAGCACTCTACCAAGGGCAACATTGTGAGAATCTGTCTCATAAAAAAAAAAAAAAAAAAAGCTAATAATCAACTCTGCATCCACATATGAAAAAAAAATACTGCATGATCTGAGAAACTTTTTTACTTTTAACCTCTTTTTTAAGGAATTTTCAGAAACCCATATGAATATTAAATAAGAAGAAATAAAACACTGAGCAATGGCTCATGCCTATAGACCTAGCACTCTGGGAGGCAGAGGCAGGAGAATCCCTTGAGCTCCAGAGTTCAAGACTAGCCTGAGCAAGAGCAAGACCTCATCCCTACCAAAAGAGAAAAATTAGCTGGACACAGTGATGTAATCCCAGGTACTTGGTAGGCTGAAGGAGAATCACTTGAACCCAAGAGTTTGAGGTTGCTGTGTACTTTTATCTTTGAGGATACCACTATACTCTACCACAGAAAACAGAGTAAGACCCTGTCTCAAAAAAAAAAAATAAAAAATAAAAAAAGGCTAGGTGCCTATGGCTCAATGGGCTAAGGCGCCAGCCACGTATACCTGAGCTGGCGGGTTCGAATCCAACCTGGGCCCGCCAAACAACAATGACGGCTGCAACCAAAAAATGGCCGGGCATTGTGGTGGGCACCTGTAGTCCCAGCTACTTGGGAGGCGGAGGCAAGAGACTCGCTTGAGCCCAGGAATTGGAGGTTGCTGTGAGCTGTGATTCCACAGCACTCTACCCAGGGTGACAGCTTGAGGCTCTGTCTCAAAAAAAAAGAAGAAGAAGAAATAAAATCAACTGGTGTAGGTTTCACCATTAATATTTGACAATGATCTTTATGACCCTACTTTGGGGAAAGCAATGCCTACGCTACAAATACCTCCTTAGGGAAGCAAATAACCCTATATCAACTCTTGAGACAGATGTATTCCTGAAAAGGCTGCCATTCCAAGAACCACCAAATTGTAGGCAATCTATTTAATCTTTTAATGCCTGTTTGCTCATCTATAAAACAGGACATATGTATTAAAAGAATTGTTGAAAGAAGAATTAACATATATAAAGCACCTGGCCCACTGCCTGGTAGATAGTATGTAGATGGTAGTAACTTTTTAAAAATCACATTTACTACTAATGTGTAATAATTTCTTCCTTTATGAATTAAAACTAATGCTGACAACTATCTACTATGAAATACTGAAGTATAGCAGTACTAACAACATTGAGATGGACTAACATAGATTCCCAACATTTCATTTCCAAAGATTTCATAAAGAATAGTCAAGACACCAGATATCCATGAAAGAGTATAAAAAGTATCATCAGGGACAATGGCAGGAGAAGAACTGCTATCTAACCCTCCCAGCAACTTTTCCTTCCCTACATTTTTTTTTGAGACAGTCTCACTTTCTTGCCCTCCGTAGAGTGCTGTAGAATGCCATAGCATCACAGCTCACAGCAATCTCAAACTCTTGGGCTCAAGCCATTCTCTTGCCTCAGCCTCCCACGTAGCTGGGACTACAGGCGCCCACCACAACACCCAGCTATTTTTTACAGATGAGGTCCAACTCTGGCTCAGGCTGGTCTTGAACCTGTGAACTCAGGGCAATCCACAAGCACCGGCCTCTCAGTCCTTTCTGTACATGACAAGAGAATGACAGAGAAGAGGAGGTGTAATTGAACATATTTTTCCCCTTCCTTCTAGGCAGTCAACCACTACCCTGCAAACATGCAGCTGAGGATTTAACCAATGACCTTAATAAGGTCTACAGAAGGCCTACAAATAGGCAGCGTATATGCAAGCTATTACTGTAGAATTTGGATTTTCTTTAACAATAAAAACACAAGTGACTCACTTTTGGTTATCCACCCCCACAAAGCACATTCTAAAGAACAAAAGAGTTTGAATACTTCTATTGCCAAAGAATGTTGTGTCTTAACACACAAACAACTAATTATGAATTAGATCCCTAACACAGATTTTTGTTTATCATCAAAGGCACATGAGGATCAAAAAAAGGGGGGAAAAAAATCAAAAAGGAATATTCTCAAGACTCTCTATTTTGAGGTAAAGGAATAGATCAATTTACTGTTTATCTCCTTCAGCCTCACACACAAAAGGCCATACACACACAAAATCCTCCAAATGTTGATAACTGTTGAAGCTGAATGATGGATTCCAGAGTTCATTATACTATTCTATTAATATATTTAAACAATTCCACAATACATAGTATAGTTTTCAAAAAATGAGTGTAGAAGTCTGTAGGTATTTACATATAAGTTCCCAGTACAGGTAACATAAACTAGTAGATAAATATGCTATTTATTGTTCAAAGTGTTTACACACCAGAGTAAGCTACTTTCTCATTCTAGAATTTGTAATGCAGGTGACCACAGTATTAGTATAGAAAGATCTAAGGAAGGAAATAATTAACTGCCCTAAAATAAAAACAAGCCTAACCTTGAAAACAAAGAGGTAAAGGAGAAAGGTACTAAACAATTATTATAAATGTTGTACACTTGTATTTGGTCCCATCTGTTATCTTCTAACACAAGTGGGCAGGTAGAAGAGGGGGAAGTATTTTAAGGCCAAATTTCCTTTGATTCTTTAAGTTAATGAGCAACAGAGGTTGGAATAAAGAAATCTAAACATTTTTCATTAAAAATGACATTCATGGCTCGACGCCTGTGGCTCAATAGGCTAAGGCACCAGCCACATACACCTGAGCTGGCGGGTTCGAATCCAGCCCGGGCCGCCAAACAACAATGACGGCTGCAACCAAAAAATAGCCGGGCGTTGTGGTGGGCGCCTATAGTCCCAGCTACTTGGGAGGCAGAGGCAGGAGACTTGCTTGAGCCCAGGAAGTGGAGATTGCTGTGAGCTGTGATGCCACAGCACTCTATCCAGGGTGACAGCTTGAGGCTCTGTCTCAAAAAAAAAAAAAAAAAAATGACATTCATTTCTAAGAATGAAATAGGGGGAAAGTATTTCATAGCTCATTAAAGTAGTATAATTAGCAACTTCCAATAGGCAAGTACACTTTACCAGAATTTACAAAACGCATAAAGATCGTACACTTTCTGCCTAAATCCTTCTTTCAAATTGCCATTCAATTTGTACAAGGTTACTTTAAAAGCAATCCTAAATTCATTCCAAAATTTAACTTTAGTTACATCTAAAAATAAAACTAGTCAAAATTAAAAATAAGTACTAATTGCAGCAAATTAATCTTGCATCAGCTATACAAGCAAAAGCTTGGTATTTAACACATTATGATAAAACATAACTTAAGCAGACTCAAAGACTTATAATACTTCTTAACTCCAAAGAAAGGTCATAAGAACTTATTTAAAAGGTTAAAGAGAAATTTAGAAATACATGCCAAGGGGAAAAAACTGCATAACTACTCCTTCACTGGAAACTCCCGCCCCCATACTTCCAAAGCAACAATTATTTCTTTAGCAAAAGTGACGTTCACGCTCACAAAACCTGGAGCACGTAAGTTTGAATGACTGCCTTTAAACTGAAAAATACAAGATTGTTTCATTTTAGGTCAGTAGAATTTTGTTTCTCTCCATGGAAAAAGCCATCATCAGTCTGAGCAAAGCACATGGCTCCAGCTTTAATGTCTTGTTCCCCAACCCACTGAGAAGAGTATATCCTTATAAAATATTTATCTACTCACCAGGTTAAAGACAGTTTCAACAATATCCCTATTGGACACTTCTCCAACCTCAACCAATCCCGTCAACACGGCAAATTTCATTCTGATGCCCCTGATGGGGAGCCCTGGTTTCAGAGGCAATGTACTCCCTTCAATAGGGGTTTCTTCTCCTTTTCCTCCACCTCCCCCGTCATCACCTGTTGGTGGCGGGGAAGGGACACGATTGTCTTCACTAGCCATTGCTAGCTCACAAGAAAGGACGACTCGGAGTCACCCTGGGACAGCACTTGCTGCACCACAACACATGCAACGCAAACCGAAGAGGGGGGTCTCTCTTCCAACTTGTGGAGAAACCCCAAAGCAGTTGACGAGGAAAGTCCTTGGCGTCGCCCTCCTCCTCTTGGAGAATATTTGTCCAATCTCTCTCCCCGAGGCTGACAACAACGCCAAACCCTATTGGAAGATTAGATATGTTAAATAGGCTAGGTTTTGTTCTAGGGGGGGTTCGAGAAGAGGGAAATAGTTATTGTCCGTCTAGTAAGTTACTAAGGGCACCCCACTACCAGCGTCTCCCGGGCTCCAAGCTGCGGGTGAAGACGGGTCCCTGAGGCCCCAGGACAGGTTCACTCCTCCCCCTCGCAGGTTCTAGGCGCAGGGCCACCTCTCCTCACAGGTGCACAGAGAGAGGAACTGCCGTGGGGAAAGGAGAGGTCTGGGGCGAGACGGGGACCCCCAGGCTACCGAGGCTCCCACTGAGGTCGGAAGTTCCCCTCACCCAGCACTCCGGACTCGTCCTCAGCCCCGCCAGGGAGCAGCTAGACCGAGGCGGCGGCGGAGATCCAGGGCAGGAAAAGGCGGGGGCAGGGGCGGCGATTATTCTCAACGCTCGGCCCAGGGGGAGGAGAGGAGCACCTCTGTCGGGCACCTGAGGTTCGGCGGGGGGAGGAGCGGAGGTGTGTGTGGTGGCAGGAAGGGAGGGGCCGGGGAGACCCGCGCCGACTGCGGGGAGAGGAGGGAGGACGGAGAGGTCGGTGCACCTGGTCGCAGCCTCCAAGTTTCCCTAGTCCGCTCCCCGGGAGCCCGCGGCTGCACAGAACTCCATGGTTTCCCGGCCTGCCCCACCCCTGCGCTCGGCCTTTGCAAAAATAGCCGCTACTGGCGCTAAGGGCGCCGCGGTTGAGGCTGCTGCGGGTGGTGAGATGCTACTGCCACAGCTCTCCCCGCCACAGCTGGCGCGGATATCCCCGTGGCCACTGAAGCAGCGCCCAGCCGCCATGACAGCGCCGAGGGCCGCGGGCTCGGCGTGCGCGTGCGCGAGCGCGCGGGGCGGGCGGGCGCCAAGGCGGAGGCCTCGGCGCGGCTGGGCGGGCAGGGGATCCGCGAGCGGCCTAGGTGGCCGGGAGCTGGCGGGGCTTCCTGACTGGACCGCACGTGCGCGCGGCCATTCATGGGGTCCCATCTGGTAGCGATGGGTGTGTCCGGCCAAGCGGGGAGCGACCTTTCCTCACAGGGACCGACTCGTCCTGCCCTCACTCGGACCTGGGAAGGCGGTGATGCCGACGCTCCCAAGTTACCGCTGGGTAACTACGGGAGGGGACGTCGGGTAACGCGCAGGAGCCCGCCCCGCGTTGCCGAGGTGTCTCGGTAGACTCGGAGGAGGACACCTGAGGGACCTCTACGAGACAGGTGGCGGCGCTGGAGCCAGCGGGGCTGCTGTCCCTGTCCAAAGGGAGCCGAGAGTCCCCACCCCTGGCTGCTTTCAGCTGCTGCCCGCCCGCTGGCCTCGGCGGAGACGTGGAAGGTTTCCACTGGGACGCCTCGACAGCTGCCACCATTCGTTCGGAAGGGGAAGAGAGGAGGCCGCAAGGACGGGGAACGGGACAGATCCCTCCTGTGCAGCTGCCGCCCCAGCAAACCTCTCCCACATTCTCAGGGGAGGATTTCTCAGACAGCTGCCGAACAGCGTGGAGGAGGGGCTCGCCGTGCCCGCGGGGCTCTGATGACTTGTCCCTCCGTGATTTTCCAGGGTAAAAGTTAGGTTCTCCTCGTTTCCCAGATTACTCTAAAAGATAAATGACATTAGGGTTGAAGCTAGTACAGATCATCATATTCTAAGAATGTCCTTCCTGGCTCGGCGCTTGTGGCTCAACAGGCTAAGGCGCCAGCCACATACACCTGAGCGGGCGGGTTCGAATCCAGCCCGGGCCCGCCAAACAACAATGACAGCTGCAACCAAAAAATAGCTGGGCGTTGTGGCCGGCGCCTGTAGTCTCAGCTACTTAAGAGACTAGCTTGAGCCCAGGAGTTGGAGGTTGAGCTGTGATGCCAGCTCCCCGGGAGCTTGAGGCTCTGTCTCAAAAAAAGAAAAAAAGAATGTCCTTCCCCTCCACCATTTATTTTTATTTTTTTTAGAGACAGTCTCACTTTGTTGCCCTGGTAGAGAGCTGTGAAGTCACAGCTCACAGCAACCTCCAGCTCTTGGGCTTAGGCGGTTCTCTTGCCTCAGCCTCCCGACCCCTCCACCCACTATTAACTGTTCTTCCAGGTGCACTTGTGAAAGATAAATTTAGAGGAAAGTAGGTTTTCACCCTTATGATAGTCTTTGAGGTCATAAAACCTTTAAAACAATGTTTACAGTACTCCTAGTACTTACTCTAAAATAAGAGTGAAGCAAAAAGTGAGGTCTAATGAAAGTGAGGGAAAACTCTGGAGCAGTCTGAAGAAAAGTTACACTGCTTTGAGAGACGAAGTCGTTTCCTAAAGAAAGTTTTTTGAGATGGCCCTGAAAAGTAGACAGAATTTTAACTATGTCATAGAAATTTGAGAAGGCAGCGACGTAAGACTGAAGAAGCAAGAGACTATCTTCTTTGTTACACCTTTTTAAAATACTAAAGAGAATTCAACTGCTCTAAATCTCGTGGTTGCAAACATTTGTTAAAGCTTTGTTTTCTCTAAGTTGGTTTGGATGTTGGAAAAATGAAGCAGACATTTTTCTGATGATTTGAGTTGCTAACTTTTACATGTTCAGGGTAAAAGGCAACATCAGAGGCTTGCCATTCCTGAAGTATTTGGGGGACAAAAAACACCTCAGGTTTATATTTCAAATCTTTAAGAGAGTAAGTCTGTAATAAGGGGAAATAGGATATGCCTGCAGGAGAGAAAAAACTTTCACTTGACTTTTCACACATTTGGGGGGTTTTTCTGTTTGTTTTTTTTAATCTTTTTTTTTTTTTTTTTTTTTGGAGACAGTCTCACTATGTTGCCCTGGGTAGAGAGCCATGGCATCATAGCTAATGGCAACCTCAAACTCGTGGGCTCAAGAGATCCTCTTGTCACAGCCTCCCTAATAGCTGGGACTACAGGCACCCACCATGACACCCCAACTAGTTTCTTGATTTTTAGCAGAAACAGGGTCTTGCTCTTCCTCGGGCTGGTCTCTATGTAACTTCTGAGCTCAGGCAATCTACCCACCTCGGTCTCCCAGAATGCTAGGATTACAGGCGTGAGCCACTGTGTGCCCCTCCCCCAAATACTTCAACTATCAGCTTTTATTTATTTTATTTTTTTTTTTTTGAGACAGAATCTCAAGCTGTCACCCTGGGTAGAGTGTGTTGGTGTCAGTAGCTTACAGCAACCTCTAACTCTTGGGCTCAAGCGATCCTCTTGCCTCAGTTTTTCTATTTTTGAGTAGAGATAGAGTTGTGCCTTTTGCTCAAGCTGGTCTCAAACTCATGAGCTCAAGCAGTCCACCCATCTCAGCCACCCAGAGTGCTAAGATTACAGGTGTGAGCCACCACCAAGAGCAATTTCAGCTATTTTTTATAATTTTTCAACCTTCTGCTTTATGTTGCCCATGCTTGCTGTTAAAATAGTTGGCAAAAATTAGAAGTTCACTGCAGAAAGCATAGGGAAGGTAAAAGGGAAATCTGTTCACTTGTAGGCAAGCCACAGTTAAATTCCAATAGTCATGGATTATCATTTAAGTGTACAATATAGAATCTGGGAATGTTTCAAGGTGAACTATCTGCCCATCAAATTTTAAGCTCCTTTATGGCACAATAGTATATATCATGTATGTTATAGGTATTCAGTATTATTAGGATTGAGTTAAAACACTAAAATAGCTTGCTTTAATTTTTCTGGTCTGAAAGCCCTTGTCTGAGTCTATGCAACTACTACCAGTTAGGGAGGAAAATCCTGGAATAAAATGGGTATCTTAACATGTAAAAAAGTTTTACCATTTGTTTTTATCTGTGGCACTATTAATGGAAGTTTTCTAGTTAAAAGCCTTCATATGAACTATCAGCACATGAGATTATAGAACTGCCTTATTTATATTCCTGTACCATCTACCCATCTCTCCCCCCAAAAAGGAAGAAAAATATTACTTCCTATAAAGCTAGGCTCAAGTTTCCTATCACCACCTAATTTGTATCTCTCTTTGACATCAATATCTTGACAGAATTAAGAACTAAAAGTTTGCATAATTTTCCTTGTCTTCAGCATGCACTGAAACCTTGCAGGAAAAAAAAAAAGGGAAAAAAAAACAGTGGATTCAGAATAGGAAGCCGTCTGCATAATTCAGAGGAACTCAAGCAAAGAGAATGTAATCTCACGCTGAAATCAAGATTATTGATCTACAAACCCTTATCTATAAGCAAAGAAAAATTGAGAACAAAGATGGGATGGAATTTTCTTTCTATTGGAAAAACCCAATCCACCCAATTGTAACTTCTTGACATTCTGCTAGGGTATAGATTAAATGATAACTTAAGGGGAAAGTAACTCTTAAATGATTGGCTATGTACCTGTCTGTGGAACTGGTGTTTCTTCAAGTCATTAAGCATAGCTTATGATATCTTTGACTGAAAAGTCATGGCCCCAGCTTGCTGCTTCTTCCTATGAGAAGGTCAGACATTGCTTTTGCTATTCATTAAGTCTTACTAAACAGATAATACTTCAAATGTTAGTAGCCCTTATATTGACATTTTATTGGGCATTTGACTATAAGAACAATTACATTTTAAAGGAAAAAGACCTCGCCTGTTTGTAATTTAAAAAACTCAAAATGTTTAAAATTAAAAGTTTATGTGACTATTTTAAGTTCAAAAATGTCCACATCAATTTACTGCATTCTGGACATTTTAAAATCATTTTTTGTATAGGTCCCACAAGGGTAGAAATTTGAAAAGAATTTAGAAAGGAGCAGATGATAATAATGAAAATGCCCCCAACACAAGGTGGCCAATGCAGCAATTAAATGATCTGGGGTTAAGATTTGTATGTCTCATGAATCTGCAAGCTCACTGTAAACACAGATGTATGTGCATTTTTGTTTCACCAGTAGAAAATTATTCCAAATATTTCTTTAAAAATTGTTGAAAGGGTAACTCCACTTTCACCAAGTATGCTAGCTATTTAAGACAAAATAGTAATGTATTACTTAGCATACTTGATATAGACTAGGTTAGTTGACTAGTCTTTCCTTTTTTAGAGACAGGTCTCACTCCATTGCCCATGCCAGAGCACAGTGGTGCAGTCATATCCCACTATAACCTTGAACTCCTGGGCTGAAACAATCCTCCTGCCTCAACCTCCTCCCAAAATGCTAGGATCCCAGCCCAAACTGTTGTTTCTATTTTCCCATATCTATTTTGTTCTTAAGTAATGTGTAGTCTATTTGCAGTGTTCCCTCATGGTAGTAGGATAGTACCCATAGACTACAATGAAATGTTGTACCACCATACCACCTTACCTTTGCAGTCTATATAAGTACATATTACTAGAAAGACTAGTGGCATTGATGAACAGTGCCCAAAGCAAGTTATCAATTGCCTGTCCAGTGAGGTCTCTAAGAGAATGGTAGGTTACCATTTCTATCATGGTGATAGACATGGAAGTTCACACAGGAAACTCATTTCACAGCAGGAGGTTGACTTCAAGCAGATAGGAAAGGAGATTACCCTTTCTTGCCCTCATTCTGTGAGATTTGTACTTTGAATTTCTTGCCCATGCTCCGAGAAGAGGGAGGATGACTTCTTTCATGTGATAGTATGTTTGGGAATCCACGCTACTTGGAAAAGCCATGTCGAGAACAGTTGAGGCCCTTCAGTCAATAGCCCCAGCCAAATTCCCAGCCAATAACTAGGACCAACTGTCTACTATGTTAGTAAGTTATCTTGACTATTCCAGCCCACGAACCTTCCTTCCGATTATTACAGCCCCAGCCATCACCACAACGTAGTGCAGAATTACACATGGATCCAGTTAACCCTCACAGAAACTGCAAGAGATAGTAAATACTTGTTGACTTAAGATGCTGAGTCTTGGGTGGTTTGTTATACATAATACTGTAGATTCCAAAATATCAGGTAAAACAGATTATCCACTTTTGAGCTCCTCTCCATGGCCATATTACTTTCGTTTGTTCAGAGTTAAAACTTTTAAAATGTTCCAGCCAGATCACACCTATGCTACAATCCAGAATCCCCTTGATTTTGTGCTCGTAAGTTAAAGAGGGCAACAGCCCAGTACTTAGCCAAGGATCTTCAAGGGGAAAAAGAAATTTTGCGGGATCAAGTTGGGGTTATAAGGTCAACAAGGAATTTTTCCAAGGAGGTTTTCTCTTTGTTGCTAACCAAGAAGACCTAAGTTTAATTTTATTAAAGGAAATATTTCCTTACAGACACTCCATATGATTACCAAGAAACATGTTATTAGTTCAGCTCCACTAATAAGGCAATGTAAATTAAGTTAGTATTGAGATAGCATCTTACCTCTCTCATTGCAAATATTTAAAATACCCGGTGTTGCCAAACAGAAATCGTACACTCTTAATTTACTGCAAATGTACATCATTAAGAGTCATTTTAACAATATACTGCACTTCCACTGTTAGGAATGTATCCCAGGCATAATCACATAGTTTCAAAGTAGAATTAGAATCATGTTCATTTTCCCATTATTTATGATTTCAAAAACTTAGAAACAGGCCCGGCACCTTGTGGCTCAAGCAGCTAAGGCACCAGCTACATACACCTGAGCTGGCAGGTTCAAATCCAACCCAGGTCCACCAAACGACGATGGCTGCAACCAAAAAATAGCTGGGTGTTGTGGGCGGCTGTGGTCCCAGCTACTTGGGAGGTGGAGGCAGGAGAATCGCTTGAGCCAGGAATTGGAGGTTGCTGTGAGCTGTGATACCATAGCACTCTACCCAGGGCAACAGCTTAAGGCTCTGTCTCAAAAATAAATAAATAAATAAATAAACAAACTTGGAAACAATCTAAATGTCTGACACACACACACACATCCCAAAAGGAATTGTAAATTATGGTTCTTCCATACATTGGGCATTGGAGATAGGTAATAGACACAGATAATTTTCATGATATAATAAGTAATGAGACCCTTTACCTTTTGAGTCACTTGCCATTGATAATGTGACACCAGATAAGACCAAAAATATTTAAAGCAAGAAATTCCCTCATTAATTCGAATCATTACCAAAAATATTTATTGAGCATTTCTAAGTAGCACACGTTGCCTTAGACATTCAGGTTGCAAGTGAAAACTGCAATCCCTGCCTTGAGAACTCAGTCTAGCGACAAGGCAGCTATTACAATGCAATATATTAAGCCTATGAAAACCTAAAAGAGAGACTTTCAAGAGAGGATGATACCAGACCTGAATCTTAAAGAATAAATACAAATAAACCAGATGAAAAAGTTGGAGAAGGTTATTCTAGGAAATGAAAAGTCTTCAGAATGGTTGGACATTTTAACCTTAGAAAACAATTGAATTCAACTGTGGCTCTTAAATAATTAGATTTTTCTAGCTTTACACTAGTAAAAAGGTTCCTCTGTTAACATGTATTAAAAAAAATACATCCTACTACCCCCACTTTGATCACAGTCTCTTTATAGTCACTCTTTATGTATGAGGAAACTAAGTTTAGGTAACTCCCATCCCATGACATTAAATACTATTTTGATTATTTAAAATGTCAGTATTATGCCCTTGCACAAAGAGGAAATGGAACTGAATTTGTGCTCACACAATAGGCTGTAGAAAGGAAAATAGATTATGGTCTATTCTTGGGGGTTTTTTGGTCTATTCTTGGTTATATTTTTTGAGACAAAGCCTCAAGCTGTCACCCTGGAGAGAGTACTGTGGCATCACAGCTCATTCCTGGGCTCAAGCAAGTCTCCTGCCTCTGCCTCCCAAGTAGCTGGGACTACAGGTGCCCGCCACAATGCCCGGCCATTTTTTGGTTGCAGCCGTCATTCTTGTTTGGCGGGCCCAGGCTGGATTCGAACCCACCAGCTCAGGCGAACGTGGCTGGCGCCTTAGCCCGCTGAGCCACAGGCACTAAGCCTATTCTTGGTTTTTTTAATGAATGAAAATTATGTTAGCATAACCAAGACTCCATGCCTAAATTATAACTGTTACATATAAATGGCAAGTATAGGAATAGCAAATCAATTGATAACAGGAACTAAACTAAAGATGAAGCTGATGGGTGGACACAGTAAGCCTGGCTTTGGATTGGACTCTACCTGCAGGCAACCTGCAGCCTTTAGAGGATTTTAAGCAATAAGAAGATACAATTTCACTAGCCTCTCAAGAAAATCACTAGCAGCTGCTTAACCCCTACTACATATCTGGGTGCAATCATCCATTGCACAGTATTAATGGAGTGCAGTGTTTATATTGCTTTACAGTTTAAATTTATAAAGATGCAAAACTATGGGATAAGATGATTTAATATATTCACTGCAAAAGGGTGCTTAGTTTTAAGCCTTTTTTTTTTTTTTTTTGAGACAGCGCCTCAAGTTGTCACCCTGGATAGAGTGTGCTATGGCATCACAACTCACAGCAAACTCCAATTCCTGGGCTCAAGCGAGTCTCCTGCCTCCGCTTCCCAAGTAGCTGGGACTATAGGCGCCTACCACACGGCTGGCCATTTTTTGGTTGCAGCATTGTTGTTTGGCGGGCCGGG
>CAUYON010125174.1:0-12739 GCA_963573935.1 Arctocebus calabarensis
TGTAGTCCCAGCTACTCGGGAGGCTGAGGCAAGAGAATCGCTTGAGCCCAAGAGCTGGAGGTTGCTGTGAGCAGTGTGACGCCACGGCACTCTACCAAGGGTGATAAAGTGAGACTCTGTCTCTACCAAAAAAAAAAAAAATCCTCCTCTTTCATGCTCAGTGCCTATAGTTCAGTGAGTAAGGTGCCAGCCATATTCACCGAGGCTGGTGGGTTCGAGCTCAGCCTGGACCTGCTAAACAACAATGACAACTGCAACAACAACAAAAAATAGCCAAGTGTTGTGGTAGGCGCCTGTCGTCCCAACTAGTCTGGAGACTCAGGCAAGAGAATGGCTTAAGCCCAAGAGTTTGAGGGTGCTGTGAGCTGTGATGCCACAGAACTTTACCAAGGATGACATAGGGGCACTCTGTCTCAGAAAAACAAACAAACAAAAAATCCTCCTCTTTCAGATGGTCTTCAGAGTCCCCATTCCTTATCCATACCTGCCTGGTGGCATTTGATCATTTCCCATGTGTTTTAGCTCCTCAGCTGGATCATTAGCTGCTTGAAAGTGGGGCTTTGTTTTCTGAGTTTCTGAACTTTTTAATGCCCTTTTTCCCCTCCCTCCCACTCCCCATCTGAGTAAGGGCTGGCTCTAGTAGGCATTTAATGTTAGTTGATTGATTGAGAGACTCTAGGATGATGCCAAGTTCTACTTAGACCTCATTTATAATGCGCAAGGGGTAGCTGAATTTTGGCTTGGACAAAAGCCAAGGTTTTACATGCCCCAGTGGAAAAACTTTAATACCACCTAACACATTGTGGGGTGGGAAGGCTCAGACATTATGTGTGTATGAAGGCAAGAGATGTAATATTGTGAAGCTCCCAGAGCACTTGTAAATCAGGCCACTCCAGAGGGCTAGCTACAGGCTGTGGCCATTACCTCACTCCTGTTTCTCAACTGAAAACCATGGCTCACATTGCCAGGCTTTCCTATAAGGGTAGGGGCTGTTGTTCCCCAGAATTAGGCAGACCATTTCTCTTGGAAATACAGAAAACTGGCTTACAGCATTCTGCCAACAACAGGAGAATCTGGTCTTGTTTAGAATTCACCAAATGCCCCAACTATTTTTCAAACATTCAGGGCTTTTAAGTACTTCCCCCACTCCCCTGAATCTTAGAACACATGCATATTTTTAAGGGACATTTAATTCATATGCTTTTTATTTACTTACCCTTAAATCATCAAAAATATATTATGCAAGACATGTTTGATGTCTAAGAAACTTTATGAGCATAATTGGGAAGCTTAAAAACCTTGCTTTCAGGAACAAAACAGGAAGTTTTTCAGAAATGCATTGCCTTTGACACAAAAGATTTGAGGGTTTTCCAGAATTCTAATTTTGTATGACTTAAGGGGTTCAGTACCAGCCCAGCACAGACTTAAACCCCTCCTCTGTTTAGCGAGTCATAAACGGAATTTCCAGGCACTATAGGTAGGTTAGTACACTAGATTTGAGTCTGTGACTCTTCAATTCCCAACACTGACAAAACTTAATCTGTCTGCAGACTCCCAAGCATATTTTACAAATACCCCAGATGTATGTTCAATGTGTATTCCTGAAAAATGCCTGACTGTGGCCAGATTGTCTTTTTAAGCATATAAGATATAATCCTAGGGTGTTAGAGACAACTTTTGAAGTTCAAAAGAAGCACCTGGCAAAGAAAGTTTATAGAATGCAGCTCAAAGATAAATTCTATGGAATAGATCTGCAATGATATGATTGATCTCTGGGTGAGGAGTGAAGTCAGGAATGTGAGATCGATGTCCCATGTTGTCTGTTAAGTCCTTGTGTGAAATTGGTCCTGATAACTAAGAGTCACCACTTTGGTCTCTGAGTTCTGATTTATGCACAGGTGAAATTGTGAAATGAGTTTCAAAGCAATCCTGATTTACACACACACACACAAAATGTTTATGTATAAATGGCCTATATAAACAAAATGACACCGAAGTGAGTGAGCAACAGAAAATGTAAAAAATTCTTATGGACGAAAAACTGCAATCTGCCTGACACAAAGAAGCTGAGTGCAGAGTTGTTGAATGAGCAATGACAATATGTTGCTGAGAAAGGGAACGGGAAATCAGGATCCATGATTTCCTCATCCTGGACAATAGGCTCACCTGTTCCAAGGTAGTGAGATGGAAGTTTGAGGTGAGAGAAGAGTAGACAACAACTGCAGGGCAGAGGGCAGTGGCCTAAGCAAGCGGTGAGAAGCACCAAGCTCAGGAAGCTCATGCTTCCCATTCTCCTGCCTCCCTATTGCCCTCCCTCCTCCGCCACCTGGGAGCTCAGCATGAAAGGAGTAGAGCCCTGCTTGAAGAGCGAGTCCTTTGGGAATGATATTCAGCATCTGGGTTTACCACTCAGCAGACATTCACCAAGGGCCCGTCATCTGTCAATCATGGCACAGCCATCATCTCAGAGCCCGAGTGGTGGATACCATTTCAGTCCCCACCCTCAGAGAGTTCACAGTCTGGCAAAGAAGAGTGACGAGCTTCCTTTATGCCTGTCCTAGATTGAAGGGAGTCTCAATGGCTGGAAATGATAGAACAGAAGAGAGATGAGGAAACAATGGAATGGACAGTGCTCAGCCCTGAGCAGATTGAGGGGGAAGGCAAAAGAAAAGGTGACAATTAGGATGCCATTCACATTTCAAGTCTCTCCATCCCAGAGGGCAGTGGTGTTACTAGCAAAAAAATGAGAATCACAAAAGGAGGAAAGGGGTTGAGTATGAAGATACCAGGGGCAGTTTGGAATCTACCTGCTAAGTCTAGTAAGACATCCCTGTAAAATGCCAAGAGGGAGGCCTTTCTTAGTACACTTTGGGGGAAAAATATGGCTGCCTAGAAAGTTCATACACCAGAAGCAAAACGAAGAGGAAAATGAAATGAAAAAGCATGGGAGCCCTTTGTAAGGAGGTCACTGTTAGACTAGTAGAGGCAGCTGGTTCACTGGCCTGAGCTGGTCTAAATCAGAACCAGCACATCATTCTGCCTCACTTCTGATCACTGTAAATATTTTCAAAATGAAAGAAAAGAGTAATCTCACACCCCAATAAACTGGATCAGATGTGTGTGCTTCAGTGGGTAGTGGTGAATCTACATATGGAAAATTGTACTCAGAAATGCCTGACTCCAGCACTTAAATTCTGTGGCACACATGGAATGAATTGAGAAGATCGCCAAACTTACAAATATTCCACCCACACTGTGTAATATGGTGTCCTGATGTGTTTTGGAAACTGAAGAGCCATGTGAGGGGAAAAACTCTCCACAGTTAAACATGGACACATGGAGCACGGATTAGATTTTTTATAAGATGTTCATATTACTAAGGACTTGGCCAACCCCATGAGAAATCATAGACCACCACCTCTGGCCATCTAGAATGCTCTGGAATAGCCATTGTTTTGAAAAGTTAAATGTTCCAGATAGCAAAGGATTTACCCCTTTAAATACCAAAACTTCATTTCAACAATTTTGAACAAAATCTTTCCTAAAATATATACTTTTTTCACTTCGCTCAATGTGAACTTAGTTTCATGGAGGATTAGCAGTTACAAACTCTGCTATAATAAGCAAAATAGCAGACATAAGTCCCATTAGAAGTGAGTGCATGCAAGAACTGGTGAAATCCAAGGATTTGGATTCATGTAGTTTATGGCATTATACTGATGTTCATTTCCTTGCTTTCATAATGAACTCTGCTTATATAAGTTGATATCCTTGAGGGATGCTGGGGAGGAGTACATTGGAACTACTTCTGCAGCTTCTTTTCAAACTACAGTTGTTTAAAATAAAATGTTAAAAAGAAACTCTCTGTTTTTGGTTATTAAGTACGTGAATAGAAGATAAAGGAAAGGGAACAAAAGCAAGCAAGAAAGAAAAGTGGGGGCGGCGCCTGTGGCTCGTCAAGTAGGGCACTGGCCCCATATGTCAAAGGTGGTGGGTTCAAACCCAGCCTCGGCTGAACTGCAAAACCAAAAAATAGTCAGGCATTGTGGGGGGCGCCTGTAGTCCCAGCTACTCGGGAGGCTGAGGCAAGAGAATCGCCTAAGCCCAGGAGTTGGAAGTTGCTGTGAGCTGTGTGATGTCACGGCACTCTACTGAGGACAACAAAATGACACTCTGTCTCTACAAAAAAAAAAAAAAGAAAAGAAAGAAAGATGAGCAGGAAGAAGAAAATTATAAAGCCATATAGGAGACAGTGTGTACTGGCAGAAATGTGAAGGCTTTAAATTCAGTCAGACTCTGAGGTGCCCCTTCCTAGCTTTGAGATGCATTTCTTAAACTCTAGGACACGTTTCTTAAATTTTGTGCCTACCTGTGTAATATCAGGGATTAAAAATATACACTGCAGGGATTTTTGTGAGGATCAAGTTAAATAATACGCCAGAACACTCAGTAGGGTAGTCAAGACCCAGTGGGAAGTCACTGAATTGCCCCCTTCTAAACACCCTATTTTTCTGGTTCTGTTAATCACCCCCAGAACGCAGCATGCACTTTAACGCTGTCACGGGCTGCCCTAGTTAACTGGTTTCTTCTCTTCTGCTGCACGCTTGATACATTTCTATGCACAAGAATAAGTAGGCCAAATAAGGATTATGCCCGTGAATAAAGTAGGTTTTAGTCCACAGATGCTAAATTTTAGCTGCTCAGAAACCTTTTTTTTCTTTTGACTCACTTTCTAGTTTTTGGCTGGGTTCCAGATGGATGAGGTTCTCAGATGAGTTCCGTTAGGATAAGGGAGTGATATTAATAGAAAATAGCCCTCATCTGTGGATCATTATAAGGCTAAGTATACTAAGCATTCTCCATATATTATTTGACTTAATCCTTAGTCTATGAGGTAAATATTTTAAGCTTTACACTGAAGATTAAGAAACTTCACCCCTTGCCCAAGGTCCCAGCTAATTAAATGCAGAACTAAGGTCGCTAGAACTGACTGACTCCAGAACCCAAGCTTCTGTCACATGAAGTAGGGTAACTGCTTCCTCTTCCTTCAATGCAACACACTTTTTTTTTTTTTTTGTAGAGACAGAGTCTCACTTTATTGCCCTTGGTAGAGTGCCATGGCGTCACACTGCTCATAGCAACCTCCAACTCCTGGGCTTAGGCGATTCTCTTGCTTCGGCCTCCCAAGTAGCTGGGACTACAGGTGCCTGCCACAATGCCTGGCTAATGCAACGCACTTTTAAATATCTCTGGCCTGTAGAGATAGCAACTTAACCCCTTTAATGAAAGAGGTGGGGGGGTAAGAAGAGGGAGGAAAAGAAAGTAATAGTCAAGAATCCAGTTCTTTAAAAACCTCAAGAAGACAATAGTTCTAGAAATAGTACAATTTATACTGGCAAGTCTTTTTTAAAAAGACTTGTTGAGTGATTAAAAAACAAAAACAAGGCTTCCCTAAATTGCTAGAGAAAGAAAACATTTTTCTCCCTTCTATATCCTCACATTCCTCGTCTTCTGTGCATGACAGGAACAGCCAGAAAACATCTCTTAGAGCACATAAAACACTTAGATTTGAACTGCATAATTTCCCTTTGAAGATAATCCTTGGCAATTGTTTGCTTTGCATTTTGAAGAATTTCTGTCTTTGGTGCATCTGAATAAATGCTAATGATCTTGCCATTTGGTTCCCTAGGGGTTAATTGCATATAGACTTAAACGTGCAGTGGGAACCACGCAGTTGCACACAAAAAGAAGGAAAACAGGGCACTGCTGCTGGCAAGATGTTTTCTGTGTAGCACAGAACTGGGTGTAAGAGGTGTGGAGAGAATGTGTCTTTTCTATAAGGGAGCAGAGTTTAGAAACCGGCAAGCTTGTGGACCTAACCAGCTATAAAGTCAGAGAAGTTTTAAACAGAAAAGGCTGCCGGGCCTTGGCGTGTATTTTGCAATGAGTTGTGGTGTGAGGGATGTTTGGAGCAACTGTAAACAGGAACTGCTGTGTCCTTATTAGGAATAATCACTTCTCCAGGCATTTCGTGTTTGAGACCTCATTTCTCCCTCCTCACCCCAGCCTGTCCTCCCCAATCCTCCTGTGAGAACAGATTGAGGCTGTATATTATGGCTGCTCTTTGAGATTTCTGCTTGGCAGTACCCAAGAAAAGAAACAGCCAGGGATTCCATCTGGCTGGATCCACCTTGCTCCCAGCTGCTTGCAAGAGCTGTTTATTCCCCCAACACTGAGCCTAGTATATAGCCCTCCTCCCTACAGGGTGGCCTTAAGAGCTGTCCAGCAGGCCTGACAAATTTTGCCAAAGCCAGAACATGGGGCAAAACTTCACGGGTGGCGATGGATGCCCAGCAGCCTATGTTTGGAGAAGCAACAGTGAACAGAAAGGAGAGGAAAGAACAGATTGGTGCCTCAGATTCCCTGGAGGGAAGAGCAGACAATCCCTCAGGGCTCAGTGCCTGAGGTCATTGCCAGGTGCTGCTTTGGTCCTTTATCACCTCTACAGAGGTGACTGAAAGTATAGACTGTGGTGCTAAACAATATGGGTTAGAATTCTGGTTTTGCCTCTTCCTAGAGGCATCTTGCTGGGGAATAAAGTAAAAAACTCAGCAAGAAGCTGAATTTAAGGGAAATGAAGAGACTCTTAGTAGTCGAGGCATAGGATAAATCACTTTGAAAGAGGTAATGGTTACTTATAACATGTTGAGGTTGGGCGGCGCCTGTGGCTCTATGGAGTAGAGCACCAGCCTCATATGCTGGAGGTGACGGATTCAGACCCAGCCCTGGCCAGAAACTGCAAAAAAAAAAATAAACAAAAAAAGGGGGGGTGGTTAAGGAGACTGGGTCAATTTGAAAATGAGTATGAAGTTAGCTGCTTATGTTTTGAAAGTCAAAGACAAAAGAAATTCAAGTGAGGACACCAGTAAGCAGTTAGAAAAACCAAAACAGACTTTAGAGAGAGGTCAGAACTAGATTTTCTTGATCAATGATCCATGCGTGATCTTATATTATTTGTTTTATCTTTCTTGATATGGTGAACAAACCTATAGCACAACACAAGACCTAGCCATCACCAACAACCCATATCTATGCAGTGCTCACAAATAGCCCTTCCCTTCATCTCAAAGGAACTTGATCCTGGCTTCTGTGCCTATAGTTTCTTTGCAATGTTTTCTATATTCCTACCTAAGAAGTAAATTGATTTGCTTTGCTTGTTTTTGAATTTTATAAAGAATTTATTCTATAATTTTGCTGGCATGTGCTTTTGTCACTCTCCATTATGTCTCTAAGATTCATTCATGTGTAGTTGAGTATTACTAATTTTCACTACTGTATAATATTCTACCCCACAAATATGCACAATTTATTTATCTAATGTCATCATATGAGTTGCATCCAGTGCTTTGCTATTCTGAACAGTGAGCTGTGAATATTTTTTCATATGTCTCCTGGGACATAGACCAAGTCAGACAATTCAATTCTTGCACTCATCCTAGAAAAACTGCTTTGAAGAGTGGACTGGGTGCCGGCATTGGTGCCTATCTTTCCAAAGGAAGTACTTCAAAGATGACCACAGTGATATTCAGCACTTTTCCTAGGATACGTTTACAAACTTAATTGTCCAGCCTCACATGTAAGAGTTCCCTTTGAGCATATACCTTGGATGGAATGCTCAGCTCTTCAGATAACGACCAATTGGTTTTCAAAGTCATTGTGCCAGAGAGACAAAGATTTGAGCAGTATCATCAAGGAGGTGACTATTAAAGTTTGTCCATACAAAGCAAGAAAAAAAGAGGACTGAGCTTCTTTAAAACATGTACATTCAAGTGTGTAGAAGAGAAAGAAGAGCCAGAAAAAGGAAACAGAAATGGGTAGATAGTGGGGAGTACAACCAGGATAGAATAGAGTCAGGCACGCTGAAAGAGGAGAGTTTCTTAAAGATGGGGCGAGAGCATCCAAGGATGCTGCAGAGACTATTTGAGGAAGATAAAGGTTGAGAAAATGTCAGCAATATTTAGGAAAACTCTGTATGCCTTTGTTGACCACTGAGGGTGGAAGCCAGATCTCAAGGGATTAAGGGTGAGTGTGGGGAGGGTAGTGGAGAACATACTGTAAATGTAAATGCCATTTGGATAATTTGACAGTGGCTTGAGGAATAGCTATATTAATAGAAAGTTAGAGGAGATACAGAACTGAGACATGATTTTTAATTTGTCATTTTTCTACGAATGGGGAAAACTTGGCATGTTTGTAGATTCAGCAGAAGCCAATTGAAAGGAAGGGATTGAAGAAGCAAGAGAAGTTCGATGTAGAGAAAGGTCTTTTAAGGATCTGAAGAGGATAGGATGTGGAGCATAAGTTATTCTTGGCAAGGAGGAAAAACTGTTTCTCTGAGACAACGAAGATGATAAAGGCTTTAAAATGCACCAAAATCATCATCATCATCATAGCAACTAACATATATTAACTGCACGAGGTAAAAGATCCTAAACTAAGAACTTAACACCTATTATCTCATTTAATCCTCTCAACAGCCCTATGGCATGAGCACTTAGTATTATTTCTATTACAATTTCCATTCTACCTGACTAGACCCAGCTAACTGATCAGGGGCATGTGCTCTTAATCGTGACATGTAAGCTGAGAATTAGAAAAGTGGAACCAGTTTGCAATAAATGGCAAAAGCTTAGAGCTGAAGGAAATCAGAAAGGTAAGAATGGAAAAGGAGGGAGGAGGATTGTGTGCTCTCACCTAACCGGCACAAGGTAAGGGTACATGGCACATCTCCTGGGTGAAGGGCTCGACTACCCCTGGACTTTACCTAACAAATGCAAACAACAGAACCTAGTTATTTGTACCCTCATATTAATCTGAAATTTTAAAAAAAGAATGGAAAGGTTTGGATGAGGCACTGTTGGTAGTGGGATAGCAAGTCAGAGGAAGAGGAAAAGGAACTGGACATATTGGTCTCCTACTATCCTTCAGGCTAAGTGCTAGGCCTTTTAGATACATTGATGCATCTCAAATAAAAATATAACTGATAACAAGGAGGAGGAAGGGCCCAGTAGCAACTGGAAAGCATCCAAATGCCATGCAGCTATCTGGTCTAGGCTTTCTCTGGCATGTTCAGATGCCTACAGCAAGGATCTGGAGACGGCGGTGCAGTTGAGCATGGGGTGGGAATACCCATCGTGGAAGGCAAGAGGCAAAGGGATGGAGGTGGCCAGAGAGAACCACTCACTGGCTGATTGTGAGGACCCACACGGGAAGGAAAGCAAATAAGGTCATAGGGACAGAAAGACTGAGAAGGGGATGGGGAGAAGACTAAAGTTCACAAAGGGGTACAGAGCCAGTTCAGCTCTGGTACGAGTGAGTGAGAGGGTGAGGGTGGGTGCGAACCTAAGGCACAGAGGACGTTAGTAATTTGGGATCTTAGATGGTAAGCAGCCGAATGCTGCGAGGTTTGCCCTGTGGTCACCCCGGCAGGTGCTGAGGGAGAAGAGGATGTGGATGAAGGCCACTGGGATTGAGAAAATGGAAGGCTCAGCTATATGTAACACTTGTAGTTTATGTTATTTTATAATCTTTGTAGTGGCACAAGTGGTCCTAGAGACATTACAGAGATGACCATATAGAGGACCCCTCCCTGTCAGGTTTGAAGAAGCAGCAAGGGGATGTGAACCAAGTTTCTTTTCTTTTCTTTTCTTTTTTTTTTTTTTGAGACAGAGCCTCAAGCTGTCGCCCTGGATAGAGTGCTATGGCATCACAGCTCACAGCAACCTCCAATTCCTGGGCTCAAGCGAGTCTCCTGCCTCCCCCTCCCAAGTACCTGGGACTACAGGCGCCCGCCACAACACCTGGCCATTTTTTGGTTGCAGCCATCATTGTTGTTTGGCGGGCTCGGGCTGGATTCGAACCCGCCAGCTCAGGTGGCTGGAGCCTTAGCCCGTTGAGCCATATGCTCCGAGCCATGAATCAAGTTTCTATCTTCAAATTTCCATTTTCTTCCTCTTGGTCTGAAACTCCCACTCACAGTTCAAGATTCAGTTCAAGTATCATCTCCACAAAGTTTTCTCCACTCTTTAAGACAGCATCAGGTGCTCTTCTTTGGGGATTTCATAATTCCTTTTATCACCCTGTGTCCTAATTACCTGCTTATTTATCTCTTGCTAGTCTAGAGCACAGTGGTAATGTTTTTATTTATTTCTAGTGCCTGGGATCATTACTGAGCCAGACAGGCTCAGTAAAAGTTTATGGAATAAATCAATGGGTTTGAAAACAGTAATTTGAGCCCAGAGACACACCAAACCAACAGACTACATTTCAGATATTTGGTCTTACAGTCCTGGTAAGTTGAGTTTGCAGAAAAATGGTTATTTTTAAAAAGTAAGGTCAGTATGGCAGGGGTTAATAGAAGCGCAGCCAAGAAAAGCTCAAGGAGGGGCGTGGGAAGGGGTGGGCTTATCTGTATGGGAAAGAGAATAGGACATACAATTAGAGAAACACTGAACATATTTGTTGAATTACTTAAGTCATTAATTAATCAAAAGCCCCACTTTCCTTGGAAGTCACTAAATAAAACCCTATTTGCTCTCCAAAGAAATCCTACCTCCATCACTCACCCTACCCCAACTCCAGAAGAAAATGGAGTGGAAGGGTCTTACAACCCCCTCCTCTACTCAGCTGCCATTGTTGTCTTTCTTCAGCCTCCATCCTTCTCACCAGGCCTCTCTCCCAACCCCAGCTGCCCTGAAACCTCCCAATTCCCTCACACAGGCCTCTGCTGTACGTGCACGTGTGCGTGCTCACATACACGCAGACGCACACGCACACCTCTTCCTTCTTCCCGCCCTGCATGGTCCCATCCCCAGAGGAGCGTCCGCCCTTGCTCTCTCTTGGGCTGCTTCTCCTCCCTGTTCCCCAGACGGGGAGAAGAGAAAAGAGAAAGCCTGTTTTCAGTTAAGGCTTTGGTCACACGCAGATGCCTTTCCCATTACTCTTGTTTTTCCTCTTGGAGTGTAACATTTCCAATTAGCTCTCCACAGGGGAGATGGCCCTGCACTGACCACCCCATGTGGGCATGTGAAGAGAGGGAGGGGGGAAGAGTCCTTGCAGGTCTGCCCTGGACTGCCTTCAACTGACCGGTGCGCGGGTGGCCACAGAAGCTTCCTTCCCTTTAGGTTAGAGAAGCTGAGGCTACGGACACACTTTGAGAGCATGTCACAGGTTTGCCTATCTCTGTGGCCAAGGTCTATGAGGTGGACTCTCTCTTAAGCACCAATGCTGACCCTCTAAAAGCCTAAAAACACTAAATAAACCCTTTCAGATGAAAACATGGACGTTATCTTGCTTCCTCTTAAAACCCCAGGGGGAAGTTAAAAAGCAAAGACTACAAGTAGACCCATGAAAATCAAGGACAGTTTGACCCTCATGGAGCTCCAATTTTGTACATATCTCTATAGCAAATCATTTCCCCCACAAACTAGAGTATAGGACTGGGTGTGGTGACTCACGCCTATAATCCCAACACTCTGGGAGGCCAAGGCGGGTGGATTGCTTGAGCTCAGGAGTTCGAGACCAAGACCTCCATCTCTAAAAATAGCCAGGCGTTATGGTGGGCGCCTGTATTCTCAGCTACTCGGGAAGGTGAGGCAAGAGAATCACTTGAGCCCAAGAGTTTGAGATTGCTGTGAGCTATGACGACAGAGCACTCTACCCCAGGGTGACTGAGTAAGACCCTGTCTTTGAAATAAATAAATAAATAAATAAATAAAATAAAGTAGAGTGGAAGTGAAAAACATTAAGGTATCCCTTCTGTCCCCTAAAGAGAATGTCTGCCCGTGTGACATAAGAAAATGCACAAAGTTGCTTTGAAATCAGGATGCTGACAGTTGATTCAGCTCAGTCACTAGTCCTCACCATCAGCCACACAAACAGAAAATTCAAATTGAGGCCTTAAGAAAATGAAAGGTTGACATTTCATGGGTCTTGAAAGTTGATCAAGAATTGTCAAAATAGGCTGGGCACAGAGGCTACTGCCTCTAATCCCAGCCCTTTAGGAGGCCAAGCCAGGAGAAGTGCTTAAGGATAGGAGTTAGAGACAAACTGGGCAACATAGTTTTTATTTTTTATTTTACAAAAAATAAAATAATTAGCTGGGCATGGTGGTGCATACCTGTAGTCCCACCAGGTATTTGGGAGGCTGAGATGGATCAGCTTGAGCCCAGGAGTTTAAGCCTGTGCAGGCTTCCTCAAATTTTTTAAACAGGGGGCCAATTCATTGTCCCTCAGAAATTGGAGGGCTGGACTATAGTTTTTTTTAAAAAAACTATGAACAAATTCCTATGCACACTGCACATATCTTATTTTGAAGTAAAAAACAAAACGGGAACAAATACAATTCACACCAACGCATGTGGCCCGCGGGCTATAGTTTGAGGACCCCTGTATGAGTTATGATGACGCTGCTGCACTCCAGCCGAGGCAACAGAGCAAGACCTAGGCTCTTAAAAAAAAAAAAAAAAAAGAATTGTCAAAACTGGAAGCCTTTAACTTGTGAATGTCAAGTTTTTCTGCGATAAGAATCCTTGGTGTATAAAAATATTAGAAGAAAGTGTAGGGAAAACTCTCGAGGGAATTGGCCTGGGTGAATTTTTTATGAAGAGGACTCCCCAGGCAATTGAAGCAGTATCAAAAATACACTACTGGGACTTGATCAAACTAAAAAGCTTCTGCA
>CAUYON010125176.1:0-36613 GCA_963573935.1 Arctocebus calabarensis
GGACAGAGAGAGGGGAAGAGAGAGAGAGAGAGGGAGAGATAGAAAGAAAGAGAGGGAGAGGGAGAGAAAGAGAGATAGGGAGGGGGAGAGAGAGAGGGAGAGGGACAGAGAGAGGGGAGAGAGAGAGAGGGAGAGAGAGAGAGGAAGAGAGAGGGAGAGAAAGAGAGAGGGAGAGGGAGGGGGAGAGAGAGGGAGAGAGACAGAGAGAGGGGGAGAGAGAGAGAGGGAGAGACAGAAAGAGAGAGAGAGAGGGAGAGAAAGAGAGAGAAGGAGGGAGGGAGAAAGCGAGAGGGGAGGGAGAGGGAAGGAGAGAGAGAGAGAGACAGAAAGAGAGAGAGGGAGGGAGAGAGAGAGGAGGGAGGGGGAGGGGGAGGAGAGGAGAGGGAGAGGGGAGGGAGAGAGAGAGAGAGGGAGGGAGGGAGGGAGAGAGGGAGGGAGAGAGGGAAGGAGGGGCAGGGAGGGAAGGGGAGAGAGAGAGAGAAGGAGAACGGGAGAGACGGGGGGAGAGAGAGAGACAGAGAGGAATGTGGATGTGAGCAGGTATGGATGTTTACTCTTATACACACAGATATCTTTTACCATATACTTTTAAAAACACATGATTCACCCTTATATCTAATTCAAATACACATGAATCTGGTTCCCCTTATCCTTAATATATTTCCTTATTGTATTAATGTCCCTCTGTCATAAATCTGCCTTGGCTTCTGCTGCCCCTTCTGCACCACGTTGGGCCATCACTCCCTAGGGAAGCCCCTTCCCTCCCCTTGGTTTCCTCTCCCCAGGTAGTTTCCTGCATAATCCTCCTCTCCTCTTTTGCATCTTGATTGGACCAGGACACCCTCGATGATTCAGTGTTTCTACTGGCGAGCACATTCTCCTGGGCTTGTGTAAGCTCCTACACCTGCTCTGATCCACCATGGCCCACTCCCCGGGGCGCACATCCACCTTGCTCTGTCACCCCCCAAAGGCTTTAGAACTGAAATGTTCCTAAAGGGAAGAGGAAGAAGAGAAAGGGTGAGATAACCACTTAAATAAAAGGCAACACTCTGACTTGTATTTGCAAGGTGCTCTTACATTGGATCATAGCTAACTTCCATCATCTCTTACTTTTTCCCCTTAACTCTTGCCTGAAAGCTGTCCCTTGAAAATATTAACCAAAATCTTGCCTCAAAATCTCAGTATTCCCCTACCTGGAACACACTTCCCCAAGAGTCGTTTCAGCTTCACTCCCACCCCAGCCAAGATAATCATTTACCATCAGCTACACTGATTCGTTTGACTTACTGTATTTAAAAAAAATTCAGAATATTGTGTGGGTACAAATATTTTGGCTACGTGGCTTGATTTTGTGCTGCTTGAGTCAGAGTTATACATGTAAATGTTCCCACCCCCCGACAGTGCTCATTTTACCCATGGGGTACGATTTCACCTGTCCCTTCCACACGTCTACCACCAACTTAATTTCCATCTCTGCACTTCTAACTGCTTCATATTAGATTATATAGATTAGCTTATCTTTTATCTTTAACGAGAATATAATTAAGCTCGATCAGAATAGGGATTTTATTTGTTATATTCAATTCTGTATTCTCATCATTTATAAGACATCTGGTACAAAGTATGCAGCTCCTCAATTCATTGTTCAAATAAATAAGTGATGGAGGCCCCCTCAGCCCCTGGCAATGCCCACCGGCTTTTATCTTTGGAATGTTCCCTTGTGCCTATGAGTACCCATCTCATTTCCTATTAATTTATGACTGCTAAATTAGCTCTTTGCCGTTCTAACTGCGTGTGCATATATATCTGTTCAGGTCTTCTTGGTTGACTGTGCTACTAGACATCAAGTTCCAGATGTTGAAGCACTTGTACAGTCATCTTCGGACAGTCTTACCTCATTTTCTTCCCTAAGGAGTAAATAAGTTAAGCTGCTGTACTTTGCCTAGAATACATATTGCCAAATCGTTTTCAATAATGTTTACTCTCAGCTTATCAATAGTCTGTCCATTTAGTTCAAAAATCTTTCGAAAATTTCTATTTCCTCATTTACACATATCAACACAAAGATCATGTACACTGAAAATCTTTTAGTCTAATTTTATTAAGGAAGACTTCACTCTTTTCAGTCATGGGCTCAACTATCAATGCAAAAATGATCAGTCGGTACTTATTAAACCATCATTATAAATGTTATGAGTAAATGCTTCTTGCTCGCTTCTGATGTTTCTCTCTTTCTGCAAGAACATTCGTTGTTGTAACTCATGTCCACCTGATGGTCTCAGCTTGATGTTTCTTTATTTTGGGAGGTCTGATGGTCCCACCCATAGAAAAGGTCTTCCCTGATAGGCTTGCCAGCTATGAAATGGGAAGTTTTACCAGATTTTGTCAGTATTAGGAAGCCCATTCTGAGTCATTTAAAAAAGTAAAATTCTGGTTCTTGTACTTGGGTCCTTCATTTATCTTTCTCTGTTTAGACTGAGAGCTGGGAACTTGGCAAAGATAACCTTGTAAAACTTTACTTGTTTTTGTGATATTTCTCCCCTCATTCATATTCTTAGTTGAAAGATGCCAGGTGATATGCTCAGACTATAAATTGTCCTTCATTATAAAGACTGTTACATGACAACTGAATTTATTGATTTCTTAGTGTCTGCATTTGGTTTGAGGATGTGGCTCGTGCCTTTGCAGCCATATTATTATGGCAGGGCAATTTATTTGCATTTTGATCTTCTTTGTTATAAGGGATTTGAGATGATGAGTGATATTTTTCTCTCTCCAGTACAACAAACTTAGATTGGCCTTTGTTTGATGAATATGGAGGTCCTTGTTTCAAAAAATAATTAATAATTTTTTTTTATTCTGTTAAGATACAAGATAAAAATCTACTAAACACTTGAGAGCAAGAAGCAAAGGGCTTATACTGTAGAAGGAGACGCCTGCTGTGGGTGGCCAGTGCTGGTGTTATCAGACTTGTCTCTCTGTAAGCAGTTTCTGGTTTCAAGTAATCCAAAAATGAATTCATGGGCAAGGAGAGTGAGCAGCTGAAAGCAGAAGTTAATTGGTAGAGAAAGTCCCCAACACTGTGGAGGGAGTCCTGAATGGGCTGCCCTTGTGGGCTTGTGCCATTGGGGCTTTTCTAACCCCCCCCAATTGGGTCCCTTTCATATGAATTTCTTTAATATTGAAATGGTCTTTAGTAATAGGACAAGCTACACAAATAGGGCTAAGATAGAATTTCTTATTAAGCTGATGAGCAATAACTCAAATTAAATGTCTAAAAATATGGTAACATTTCTTTCACTAAAAATTATATAGCAAATTCACAAAATTAACTTAAGTTTGAAGGTCATCTGCTCATAATTTCCTTTTTTTTAGGTATCATTCACACACAATGAAATGCAACTCACATTTGGAATGTGAATTTACCATTATGGAACATGGATTATGGAGTATGAGCATCAGACCGGAGTATTGGTTCATGTTCTTTCAGTCAATCCCTTGCCCCAACCCTTAGAGGCCACAAATGTTCTTTTTTAAAAATTTTCAGTCACTATAGATTAGTTCTACTTGTTCTAGAAATCAATATGGATGCAATAATGCAACAATTATCAAAGAAGCATGGCTCCCTCTGTGTAGGGCTTCTTTCATGTATGATACTATTTTGCAATTTATCCTTGTTGGTGCACGTAAAAAATAAAAAAAAATCATTTTTTTAAAATTGCTGAGTAGCATCTCACTATAGAAATACTTCATCATTTGTTTTTCATTCCCCTGTTGATGCTTAGTTTGCTTCCAATTTTTGGACTATTATGAATAATGCTTTGGTAAATATGCCTGTACAAATTTATTTGGAAACATAAAGCATTTTCTAGAGGTAAATGTCTAAGATTAGGTCTGCTTGGCCACTGCTAAATGCAAGTCCTGTAGTCTAAGAAATTATTAAAACGCTTTTTCCAAACAGCTGTGACAGTCCAGCAGTTGCTGGGTTGCACTCCTATCGGCAATGCGGGAGTGTTCTGGTTGCCTGCATTTCCACTATATTCCCGGAAAATATAGAATTGAACTTCCAAGGAGTATTCTGGTACAATCCCTTAGTAACGTCTTCTATTTATTCAGTGGACAGTGCTCTCTCTTCATTCCATGTTTTCATATATGTTGTTCACTTTCCCTAGAACATTCCAGATTCATCTGCCTGGTTTTTTTTTTTTTTTTTTCAGATTTAGTGTTAGACAAAACTTCTGCAAAGTACTTTACTTGGATGGCAATATGAGGTGAGAGATCTTTGCTCTATTTTTCCTTAGCACTTCTCATATTGTCAGATGCTGTTACTTTTATTTCTCATTGAAAGATCATCTTTATTGCCTGGTCTCCTTCTGATCTGGTTCATTGCTTTATCCCCAGTTCTTCTCCTAGTGCCTGATACAGAACTATGCTTGGTAAATATTTGTTGAGTGAATGAGTGAAACGCCTAATGATCCTTTAAAAAATATTTATGTTATACCTCCAGAGCCTGGAAATAACAAAGAGAGAGAAACAGGAAGAGAGTGAATCTAAGATATGTTGGTAAAAATGGGGATGGAGGGAGGGTGGAAGGCAAAGAAAATAACCAAGGTATAAATTTTGGTATGAGAAAAGTGACAATGAAATTTAAGAATAAAACTACGACTGCCCTCTGAGTTCTATCATTAATTTACATGGAAATGATTAGGGTTCTTGGCACTGGTTGTTTTCAACATCACTCATATAAAATTTACTTAATTTTTACTGACCCTAGGTTAAAGAGGCATGAAATGTCTGTAATTAAAGATAATGTTTATAAGTGTTTCTAGTGATGCTTGAAATATATCAAAAAAGAAACTGATACTAGTAATAATTGAGGTCATGTATTTCCTCCTGAAACAATGTGTGTGTAGTCTATAGACAATATGTGGCCTAAGTGCTTTTTAATGAGCAGAGCTGTTAGCTAAAGATTTTAATTTTAATTTCATATTGAAGAGAAAATTTAATTACAAAATCATCTCAAATATATTCAGAATATCTCAATAACCTTTTTAACAGTGTCTTCAAATTTCATGATTAGCAAACATTTGCACATTCAAGTTCAAAGCAAATGGTCTTGTAATCATAGTTGATCTTAAAACATTTTATATATATAATAATGAGCATTGTTTGGATTTACCTGTGTGAAAAACTTAATAGAAAAATAATGCTAGATTAAGCAAAATGAACATTATGTATACATTTTTAAATGTAGCATTTCATTTATAATAAAAATTCACAAATGTTTAACTTTATTTATAAAAGCAAGTTACTTTCAAACAAAGTATTAATAACAATATAATTTTAATATTTTTCTTAATTTTGGTTTATGTCAAAAATAACTCATGCTAATTTGTTATTAAGAAAATATTTCTGGGCTCAGCGCCTGTGGCTCAACGGTCTAAGGCAACAGTCACATACACCTGAGCTGGCGGGCTCGAATCCAGCCCAGCCCGCCAAACAACAATGGCAGCTGCAACCAAAAAATGGCTGGGTGTTGTAGTGGGCGCCTGTGGTCCCAGCTACTTGGGAGGCAGAGGCAAGAGACTCGCTTGAGCCCAGGAATTGGAGATTGCTGTGAGCTGTGATGCCACAGCACTCTATCCAGGGTGACAGCTTGAGGCTCTGTCTCAAAAAAAAAAAAAAAAAAAAAAGAAAATATTTCTGGAAACTAATAATGACAATATTTTTAATAATGCTTTAATTACATAGGGATGTGTTAATGACTGAAACAGCTATATATTCTTTCAGCCAATTAAATTACACTAGTATAAAGCAAAATCTTTCTATCTTGCTACACAGTTTTAGGGGATTTATTTGGAGTAAATTTGTAGATGGTTTATATACTAACTGATACTTTTACATTCAGTACCAATTATGGAGTAAAGACTGTCAAAAGGACAGTACCAAACGTATATATTTTTGAGAGAGAATTTTTGTGAAATAGCACATCTAAAAGAGATCTTCAGAACTTTTATAGCAAGCAAGCTGGAGTTAAAGCCTTGTTCCTTCACGGTTAAATTAGTGTCCTTCACCACTTATGCAAGCTCCTTGGTGAGGCCAAGTGTCAGTTCAAAGGTCTTGAACGCTTCCCCAGGCAGAATTATGCTGTCCCGTGTTTGTGCCTGCATTGAGCTCCCTACAGCCTGGTATTACTGTGCAGCTATGCTTTATTGCACTTATTTTTTTTAAGTCACCCCTTTCAGAAAAGAGAGCATTTCCAGGCTTTATAAAGTATGAATGACTAAATGGGCTCATTTTATAAACTGTGGTAATAATAAACTTGCCTTGGCAGCCATATTATTTCCTGTTCAAATATTTAATTATTAAACCATAGTTATAAAAATTATGTCTCAGACCATATTTTAGAACTCAGAGGAACTAATCATATACTGAAATATTATAAAATGCCCATAGGGCTTACTACATAGTTTGCAGTTATTAAATATTATTACTCCAAAAATTATGTTCCATGATTATATTTTACTGTTAATCACTATTAAAGCCTTTGATCTAATTAACTTTAGGCTTAACAGATATAATAATCACTATAGTCAAATCCTTATAGACTTTATAGAAATTATTTAGTATTGATCCTTCAAAATCATTAAAGATGCCATTTGCTTCAAACTATTTACACTGTTATCATGTTTCTCCTCAAATATCACTTTATCATAGAGGTCTTTATTCCTCCACCAGCACACTTTGTTTTTTACTTACCCTATTTTTTAAACATAGCATATATGGAAGCAAGTTTTAACGTAGCATACTGTGTGTTTGGGTATATATACCTACACATGTATATGCCTATATATGTATGTATATATGCTTTATCTATATATTTTATGTACAAAGTATCTACATTGATACATGTATATATGTGTGCTTGTGTTAATTATCTAATTTCTAGAACATAATCTCCATGAAAATATTTTATTTCTTGCTATATTCCTGGATGATTATATAATTATGTCATAATTATATATCATGATTATATAATATATAATTATATATGTTTTATAATTATTATAAAATTATTATATATATTTTATAAGTATATATTTCACATATAATTATATATTATAATTATTGTATAATATGATATATATACTATATCATATTATACATCATATATCATATATCAATATTAGATATCATATATAGTATATATTATACACTATTGTATAATATATGATATATTATATGATAATTATATAATAATTATAATATACAATTATATATGAAATATATAGTTATAAAATCTATATAATTATATATTATATAATCATGCAGGAAAATAGCAAGCAAGAAATAAAACATTTTCATTTAATAATTTCATCCCATTATTATTATTATATAATATACATTATACATATAATACATATATATATCTTCTATATAAATCTGGAATAGAAGAACAGTGATAGGCAATCAATGCATGGTTGTTAAATAAATAGAAACTTGTTCTATTAAAAGTTTTAATTAGTTCTGAATGGTACTAAATCCTAGCAACATTTATAAAGAAAACTCTTGTTCTTTGATAAGAATTATCATTTTCTTTATTTGATAACGTTTGTAGTCTATAGTAACAGTGAAAGTGTAGCAAATAGAAAGATATACAAACATTTATACTGCTTAAGTTATACATGTTCAAAAGTTGTTTCCAGGACCAAATGATAAAATTAATTCATCTCAAAAATATTTGGGCCATGTGCGGTGACTTACACCTGTAATCCCAGCACTTCGTTTGGAAGGCCCAGACAGAAGGATCACTTCAGACCAGGGATTTGATGCTACAAGGAGTTATGACCCACTCTACTTGTTTTATGGAACACCTGGAAGGGGAAATGGAAATGGAAATGTTTCCTGGATAGGGAAATGTTTCTGGATTGTGCTCTACTTTAAGACATACCCAAATGACTTTTTTCTTGTTTTAGATTAGTAAAATTATTCATTATAGACACTGATGCAAAGTATTTTTAATGCTTCTATTAGTTGAATTACAAATCCATATGAATGATAAAGACTTCTAAGGTATGGCCAGACCTCCTCTAAGTCAGCTGGCTATCAGTTATTCTAAAATACATTCTTTTCTAGATTTGGCAGAAATCTAAATGTCAAAAAACAACAGATACTATCATGGATGCAGAGAGAACGGGACACTTATACACTGCTTTGGGACTGCAAATTAGTAAGACCTCTTTGGAAAATAGTATAGAGAATGTCTAACAGGGACTTTTCATTCGTTTATTCCCTGAAGCGGAGCTTATAGGCTATTTCCATATAAAGTAAAGATCCATGTTCATTCCGCTGTGGTCAAGATGCAGGCATGAGCCAACCAGCTCCAGAGCTATTAAATACTACTGGAAATAAAGAACTGTATGTAGACTTTACCTCTCAGCTCAGCAATCCCATTACTAGGTATCTACCCAAAGGGAAGGAAAGTCATTTTATAAAAAAGAAGTGTATGCTAGAATATTTATTGTAGCACAATTCACAATCACAATGATGCGGAATCAGCATAATTGCACATTAAAAAGAATAAAGTCATGTCTTTTGAAGCAACTTGGATTGAAATGGAGACCATTATCCCAAGTGAAGTATCTTAGGAATGTAAAACATACATTACAAGTACACTGTAATAACCGGGGGCTAATAGATGGTCATGAAGGGAACAAAGGGGCAAAATCACTGGAAATCAAGGAGGGAGAGGGGAAAGCCGGAGAGAGGTAAAAATCTACCTAGTGGGTACAGGAACACTATTCACGTGTGGGCACGCTAAAAGCCCCAACTGAAGCATTATAAAATGTATGCATATAATGAAAAATGTGTACCTTCCTAATATTTTTAAGTTTAAACAGAGGTGATTATAATCAACAGTAAGTTAGGGAACACTTTAAAATAACTCAAAGAGTAGAACTGGAATGTTCCTAACACAAAGAAATGATAAAGACTTGAGGTGATTGTACCCCACTTAACCTGATTGGATTACTTGTATTCTTATAATCAAAACAGCATATATACCTAATAAAGGTATATAACTCTTATGAACCATAATAATAATCTTTCTTTACCACTTCAAATCAAACAAAAAAAAAAAAGGTCAGCCCTTTGATGGAAAGGGAAATGTTTCTGGATTGTGCTCTACTTTAAGACATACCCAAATGACTTTCTTTCTTGTCCAATTCCTACCATTCCACAGTACATTTACTAAAAAGCATGGTGCTTTTTCATCATTTTCTTCATCATTTTTAAATGACTTGCCCTAACTGTATTCTCCATGGTTTTGTTCCTTAGCTAAGTCATGTTTATGCCATATGAACATTTCTGCATTTCTCAGGAAGGAGGCTTTCTTATTTCCAGAAAAATATATGGCCAAAATGATTATTTAAAAAATGTGTAAAAATACTTAACTAATTTAAATAGTAATACATAAATTCCCTTGTTAAATACAAAATTATTTGAAAAGATGCGTTCTTTTGAACATTTAAGATGAACAAAAAAATACATGAGATACAAAGAATGTAAGTTGAAATTGAAAATGTAGTAAGAAATTCAACCAGATATTTGTCAAAACATCTTGAAAATGCAGCATTGAGGAAGAAAAATACCTATCAACCAACAAATTAGGCATATTTGCTCTTAGGAACAAGTTAATCAATTTAAAATGAGTTCACAGAACATAATTCTTTAAGTGTTTTAATTAGCACTAAAAATAAACAAGATGATTTTTTAAATCACAATTATTTTCTTTTAAAATGCCTATCTTATATACTTAAAAAAATTAGATTTAGTTGAATAGTTACAACTGAGAAGAACTTATTCATATTCAAATTAAAAAAATATAAACACTGGCACGTACAATTCTTAACTTTTTATGGAAAGAAGGTAGATTTCTTGTCTGTAACAAGAAATATTAATTAAAATTAATCTTGATTCTTAAATATACTTGTTTTTAAATGAAGCACAATAAATTTTCTATATTCTGAATTCATGATTCTCAAATTCTTTCTATTGAAGAACTCTTAAAAATATCAGAGAGTAAAAATCATATTTCCAGAAAACCCAAACTTCAACTCATTGACTCAAGGCAAGTTTCATATGGCTTGATAATTTTGAGTTTTATTTTATATATTAATTTTAATTTTACCTTTTGATGTCAGTCATATAATCTTATACATTTATTAGAAAAAAAGGTCAAAAATATATTTGAGATATGTTTGTTCATTCTAAGAATTAACACATACTTGACATCAGAAATGAAAATGAGAAATATAATCATATATCTTAGATTGACTTTTCAAGATAAGGGACAAATATTTTTACATCTTTATGTTTAGATTTTGCTTCCTGCTAGCAATGGAAATTTACTTGTTTTTGACTATTCACCTTCTATTCATCATGCTTTTGGTCTCAAATCTTTTTTCAGAGGAAGAGGATAGCTATCCCACTTCCACTTGAAGTTTCTGTGGTTGGAGTGATATGTCCTCATACCCTGAAGGTGTGGAGCATATGATGTAGGCTACAGCTAATCAACACTTTTTCCTCTAGTCTCAGCAATTGGTTCAGGGTTGGCCTGGCAACCTAATGGGGCAAATCAGAGTGAATTACGGAATCTATGGCAATTCTTTTATTACTTAGCCTTGTGTGCTGTTAGAGGGACAATGCTGCAGCCATCTGGCCTTTTCAAGAACACAGTATAGATGATGATGAAGCCAAATCAGTGGAAACATAGGAGAAGGAAAGATAAAGGAAGGGGCGAGAAATTTTACCATGGATAGCATCCTTCAACCAATCACACCTGAAATCGGCATTGCCTTTGGGCTTTTTCATTACATCAGCAAATGAATACTTACTTGCTTAAACTCCAGTTAGAATTCTTTTAAAGTGAAAGTCATAATTGGCACTTCATTTTAAGCACTTTACGTAGATTTATTTTAAATTGGGGTTTAATTATTTCACCAGCACCCAAAAACATTTAAAAAATGATACTTTTTCAGTCCCATGTTTATCTTCTGACTTCTGACGCCCCCATCCGCTTACTTCATCCATACAGATCATGTATGTCTGTGTTCCTACGATAATGTGTGTACCCTAGAGTAAATTCCCTCCATTAGTACTCTTGTCTCAGCTTCGAAGAAAGGGCCTCCTCCTCCATTTTCATTAAAGCATGAAGACTTTAAAATATCTTTTTCTAAACGATGTCCTCATTTCCAAAAAAATAAAAAAAGTGAGTTAAAAATTTTTCTCTTCATGTTTTACAACATTGATGAAATAACTCCTTTAATCTCTCCTTTGTTCAAAAGCTAACACTATCAATTTTCTCTCCTATTGAAACAAGAAAATTCTGAACTTGTTAAGACACTCTGTAGGTGGCACTGGGTGATGTTACATGGTTGCATCTATGTGGAATCTACTTTTTATTTTTATTCATTTATTTATTTATTTATTTATTTTTCTTTTTGTGGAGACAGAGTTTCACTTTATCACCCTTGGTAGAGTGCTGTGGAGTCACAGCCCACAGCAACCTCAAGCTCTTGGGCTTAAGCGATCCTCTTGCCTCAGCCTCCCGAGTAGCTGGGACTACAGGCGCCCGCCACAGCGCCCGGCTATTTTTTTGTTTTACAGTTCGGACGAGGCCGGGCTTGAACCCGCCACCTTCGGTATATGGGGCCAGCGCCCTACTCGCTGAGCCACAGGAGCCGCCCTATTTGTATGTTTTTTATATGCAAAACCAAATGTCCCAGAACCATTACATATCAATAATTTCTCCTATTTGATCTGTAATGCTAATATCAAGTGCTATATATCAGGTTCCTATATATGCTCCGTTACAATAAACACTGTTATGCAGCACATGATTATAATGATACAGAAAAAAAGGAGGAGTTCTCACTTCTCCCCCAAACTACCCATCAGGGAATTAAATAACATCCTTCTATGTAACTCTTGGGTTAAATAGGAAATATATTGTGAAATTATAAACAACATAGAAATGAATGACAATAAAGCTAGTACATATTAAATACTGTGAAAGTGCCAAAGAGGGTCTCAGGAAAATTTATGGCGTTAAGTAAAAATATTGCAAATCAAAGAAGTCTAACATAATGAACTAAAGTATACTACTCAAGAAGTTAGAAAAGAACAGTAAAATAAATCCTTAAAAGTAGAAGGTTCGCGTTCTTAACACTAAAAGACCATTAATGAAATAAAAAAAGAAACAAATTTGATCATTAAAACCAAAAGTTATTTTTTACTATTTAAGAGTTCCCAAGTAACACTGAAATAGATTTTTTTTTTTTGAGATAGAGCCTCAAGCTGTCACCCTGGATAGAGTGTGGTGGCATTACAGCTCACAGCAACCTCCAATTCCTGGGCTTAAGCGAGTCTCTTTTCTCCACCTCCCAAGTAGCTGGGACTACAGGCGCCCGCCACAACGCCCGGCCATTTCTTGGTTGCAGCCGTCATTGTTGTTTGGTGGGTCCGGGCTGGATTCGAACCCGCCAGCTCAGGTGTACGTGGCTGGCACCTTAGCCCATTGAGCCACAGGCGCAGAGCCTGAAATAGATTTATAATGTCCATCTCTTCCCTCTGCTTTCAGTAGAGGCAACTTCATCCTGAGGTAGTCCCCTTATTGTAACATGGCTGCCAAGAGCCAATATCCTCCTGCTTCCTGATCTACATTCAGAGAGTGCGCATGTCTTTTCTCTAACCACACCTTATGCAGATTGGGACAACCCAGATGAGCACCCACTGGGGACAGCTGGCTGGGGTACTAGAATATGCTAACTAGAGCAAGCTGGGAGCTGGGACAGTGGCAGCATCCCCATGAAGGACATGTGCAGCATGGCAGAGGTATTGGGCCCCTGACTAGGATTGGGGGGTAATACAAAGGACATAGGAAGAAGGATACATTAGGGCTAACCACATGGCTTTATGAAAATACCTATGAAGCAGATGAAACTTTGGCAACTGTAATCTGTAATCATTAAGAAAAAGGAAGAGTACACACATGAATATTAGAAATAGGAAAGAGAACATAGATTCAAATGTTATACATCAGTTTGAAATTTGTAAATCTAGGCTACATTGATTTCCTAAAAACTTGTACCAAAATTAACTCAAAAAGAGGTGAAAAGCCTGACTAGACCAGTTAACTACAGAGAAATTTTTTTTTAACACCTTTTTTTTTTTTAAATTGTTGGGGATTCATTGAGGGTACAAGAAACCACGTTACACTGATTGCATTTGTTGGGTAAAGTCCCTCTTACAATCGTGTTTTGCCCCCAAAAGGTGTGGCACATACCAAGACCCCACCCCCTCGCTCCTTCCCTCTCTCTGCTCTTCCTTTCCCCACCCCTCCCTCATTCTTTGTCTCTCTGCTCTACCCTTCCCTCACCCCCACCGTGTCATTAATTGTCATTAATTGTCCTCATATCAAAATAGAGTACATGGGATTCATGCTTCTCCATTCTTTACAGAGAAATTTTTTAGTAGTCAAAGATTTATCCCCTAAAAAAGGCATCAAGCTCAGTGAGTTTTATGTGAACAGTCTACTATTTTTTCTGTTTAGCTCCAGCCATGCTTGGACTACAATAAGTGCACAATCCACTAGTACCAAATCTAAGGAACAGATAATACTGGTGTTACATAAACTGCTCTAGGGCATACAGAAATATAAGAAAGATGCTCAATGTTTTAAGTGGCTAGCATAGCAATGATACGAACTAAGGGATAGAACTAAAAAGAAAACTATAGGCTAATTCCAACAGTGGAGCAAAAGCCTAAGCAAACTGTCAGCAAATCTACAGTGTGTACTATAAGATATCATGAAAGAAAGACGTCAGAATTAGCACATGTACTCCCACCATTATTCCTACTATTTCACACTGTGATGGATGGAGGTCTCAGATCATGAGATTAGAAAGAGAAATAAATAGTGTGACTTTCAGAAAGGATAAGATTAAGCTGTCACCATTTTAAGTAAATTTGATTATGTAAAAATATCCCAAGGACATCAATTGAAAAACTATTGAATCAATATGACAGTTTTGCAAGACAGCCAGGAATCAAGATCACTATTTTTTAAAAATCCATCAACAGCTTTACAATATCTAACACACAGAATTAGAAAACAACATAATGGGAAAAGATATCATTCAAAGCATAACCAAATTTATATAATACCTAGAAATAAACTTAATATTTTCCCAAACATCCACAAAAAACTAGAAAACTACTGAAAAGATCCAGAAGAAGAGCTGAATGGAGATATATACCATATGCCTGATAGAAACTTAGTGTAGCAGTGATAGTTCTCCCAGGATTAATGTATGCATTTAATTCCTATTCAAATATCAGGAGTATTTTTAATGAAATTTGACAAACTAATTCTAAAATTTATACATAAGATAACAGGAAATATTTTTTTAAAGGAAGAAACCATTTGCTACCATTTAACAAAACATTACAGCACTAACCTGGAGACCAGACAAACAGATCATTGGCAAAATAACAGAGAGTTTAAAAACATACCCACAGGTGGCACCTATGGCTCAGAGGAGTAAGGTGCCAGCCCCATATGCCAGAGGTGGCGGGTTCAAACCCAGCACCGGCCAAAAACTGCAAAAAAAAAAAAAAAAACCCATAAGTATACTGGGATTTCGTTATTATAAATTGGAAAATTCAAATTAGCACAAAAAGGATTAACTGTACAAGAAACGGTGTCAACGAAATTGGTTCTCTAGTTAGAAATAGAGCCATACTGCACATAAAAAGAAATAAAAAGAAATTTCAAGTGAATTGAGCCAAATAAACAACATAAATTTACCAAAATGTTTTTAAAAATAGAAAAACAGCTTTTACAATCTGGAAATGGAGAAGGCCATCCTAAGAAAGGCACAAAACCCATGAATAAAGATTGACTAATATAATTCCATGATAATTTTAAAAGGTTTATGGCCAGAGAGTTCATACAAAAAGAAACACTTAACAGGTACAATATATGTGCACAAGTATTTAATTAAAACTTAACTCTAAGTGCCTCAGAGGGTTCACACATGTAAAAACTAAAGGACATTTCCAGACTTTACATTAAGTTTGTATATTCACTGTAGAAAAAAATGTGAAATCCAGACAATTTGATATTATTTTTCAAAAAAGCAATAACTTTTGTGTTTTGACAGGTATAATTGTTAATATATTCATGAATGCTTGACAATGAAAATATTTAAAATTATTCAAAAGTGGGCAGGATGGTGGCTCACACCTATAATCCTAGCACTGTGGGAGATAGAGGTGGGTAGATTGCTTGAGCTTAGGTATTCCAAACCAGCCTAAGCAAAAGAGTGAGACCACCCCCATCTACTAATAAAAAAAATTTAAAAGAAAAAGACGAACATTGTGGTGGGTGCTTATAGTCTCAGCTACTGGGAGGCTGAGACAAGGGGATTGCTTGAGCCCAAGAGTTTGAGGTTGCTGTGAGTCAAAACACCATGACACTCTACCCAGGAGGACAGAGTAAGACTGTCTTACACACACAAAAAAAATATTCAAAAGCAAATATTGATGCCGTTCAATCCTTATATTAGTTGACACTATAACTTTATTCTTAACATGTATATGAAAATATGTGACCTGTTGTTTCTGCCTCAGGGCTTTAATTTAAATTAAATTTTAATTTAATTAAAATTAAATGCCCATTTAATGTTATGTGAATATGATTAGTATCAATTTTTCCATGGAAGTTCAATGGCAAACGTAAACTATATTAAGAAAATTTAAATAAAATGTCTTTTGAGGGGGATCTGAATCATTAAAGTATGATGTATGTAAGCATACATTGGGTAACTGGAATATTTTTCCTCTGGATTAAAGAATAAAACTTTCTAAATTAAAAAAAAGTCTTTATGGTAAAAATTACCCATATTTTTAAAAGACAAGTGCATTACTGGAGAAAATATTTGCAAAGTAATTGACAAAGGCTTCGTATTCAGAAAAGATAAAGCCCTTCCATAGACAGGTAAGGAATCCAACAGAAAAATAGGCAAAGTATTTGAACAGAGTGAAAGTATAGTCTTTTTTCAATAAACACATGAAAAGACATTTTTCCAATCAAGAAAATACAAATTAAAAAAGCAATGGTGTAGGCTCGGCGCCTGTGGTTCAACTGGCTAAGGTGCCAGCCACGTACACCTGAGCTGGTGGGTTTGAATCCAGCCCGGGCCCACCAAACAACAATAACGGCTGCAACCAAAAAATGGCCGGGCATTGTGGCGGGCGCCTATAGTCCCAGCTACTTGGGAGGCGGAGGCAGGAGACTCGCTTGAGCCCAGGAATTGGAGGTTGCTGTGAGCTGTGACGCCACAGCACTCTATCCAGGGTGACAGCTTGAGGCTCTTTCTCAAAATAAATAAATAAATAAAATAAATAAAAAAATTAAAAATAAAAAAATAAAAAAGCAATGGTGTAATTTTCTGCCACTGAGTGGGCAAAAACTTAAAATATCAATAATAGCCATTTTTAGCAAAAGAGAAACATTCATTCTCATATACTACAGGTGTGAACGTAAACTGTTCAGCATTGGGGGAGTGAATTTAATAGTATTCATCTAAAATTATTAAATTGTGTTTCCTTTAACCATCCTCCCCTCAGCCTCTCTCCTAGGAAAACAGCTGTAGAAATGCTGCAGAGAAACACATGCAATAGTGTGTCTGTGGCAGCATCACTGCAATGTTCACATTCAGGAACAACCTAAAAACTGGTGGTGGTCAAATCAGATGTTACCTCTGCACAGAACACATGCAGTAATGTAAACTTATGCATAGCTCTAGGTACTGACATAGGAAGGTCCTCAGGCCATATGCTTTGTTAAAGTGTGGGTTATTAATGCATACATAAGAGCCTATTTACTTTAAAAATCGTAAAGTTTTAAGGATGTTAATAATAATTACTAGTACTTCTGGAAAGGGGAGCAGGACTGAAGGCAAGAGTAGACGAAAGAAGGGAAACCTTTATGTGTATTTCTGAATTTTTTTAGCAAATCACAATAACACTGTATGCAGGTATTATTCATAATCCTTTCTAATTTTTTTAAAGAGGGAAAAAAATGTAGAAGAGTAGATATCTCTGTGCAGTGGGACTCCAGGAGATGTTTTCTTTCTTTAGACTTAGCTATGTTTCCTAATTTTCTACAATGTGCATGTAAAATTTTTATAATCAGGTTTTTTAAAAAACAAAAAGAAAGCAGAAAGTTCCTTTTGGAATACTATCTGTGGATTATTCCTCCTGTCAGCCTATAAGCCTACAGGATATGTTTCAATTGCTCCCCTACAGCATGGCCACTTTACAGATGAGAGAAACTGAGGCCACAGGCCTAGGCCCTTCCCCTATGCCCCAGCACTAATGATACAACAAGAACAATCAGCCCCCACTCTGGGGAGGCTCCTGGCAGACTTAATTCCAGAAAGCCCTGCCCTCCCACCCACCTCCAACCCTCAGGGCTGCCCCGGAGAACAGAAAGAAAAAAAGAGCCAGCTCATGTTTACACAAGTTTAATCCCAGCTATCCTGGTCCCAGATTCCAGAACCCTTCCAGGCCATAATTCCCTTTCCCTGGTCACTCAAATCTAGTCATCTATTACATTTCTCCCCACTGGGATGCCAAAGCCATACCCAGTTTCACAGGATCCACTCTTTCCCCACCCTGACTCTTGCTGAATATAGATACATGACCTTGTTCAAATCTTCATCTAGCTCCATTCAGCAAAGGGAAAGCAGGAAGAGAAAGGGGTGGAGACATCAGGGGCCCATCTGGGAGTGCAGCAGCCAGCACAGGAAGAGGAGCCAGGTGGCAGGGCAGAGACCTGTGAAAGTTCCACTGTTCATTTGCTTCTTGATCCATTTGGTGTATTTGTTGACGCGGGTGTACACACCTGGATTCTGTGCTCTTGCGCAGGCCTTTTCCCAGGATAACACCCCAGCCAGAATCCACTTGCCCTCAACTTCGCAAGCCAATGGCCCCCCAGGATCTCCCTGGATGAAAAGAGAGGAGTGTTGGAGGTTCTGGGTCCTCCAGGACCCCACAGGACCTAGAATGCCCACCCTCTGAGTTCTGCGTGGAACAGTCTTTCATTCCTTAAAGAGCTCACTACCTGGGGTCCTCCTTTAGCTCCTCAGTTGAGGAGAATGATGCCCCAAATCAATGTCTTGGGAGAAGGCAGGAGAAAGCAGAGCAATGCCCAGTGATGATAACAATTAAGGAGGCAAGCCAACCCCTCCACAGAGAACTGCCCCCACCCCGGAATAAAGATCTACTAGAATCTCCTAGAAACTCACATTGCACAAGTTTTCTCCATAGTTGGTGGCACAGATCATGTTCCTCAAGACAAGGGGGAAAATTCGGGGGAAGATAGACTTCCTGTGGTAAATCTGGTCACACCTCTTGTTGTCCATGATAAACACCTCCGCCTCCTGCAGCTCTGGGGTCAGCGGGGAGTTGGCTGTGGAGGAGCCCAGTGGGATGAGCACTGACTCCTCACTCTTAGCCCTGACCTCTGCCTGGTGTCCTGTCACTCTGCCCTAGAGACTGCCAACCACACCTTGTCATACCTATAAGATCCCTTCACTTGCCCCGCCCCCCACTAGTACAGATCTTGTCTGGCAAGTACCTTACACCCTAAGGCTCTGATTCGAGATCCCTTTGTTGGGAAGCTTCTGCTTCTGAACCAAGCAGGACACAATCCAAGTTCCACTGTAGCCTCTTATAAGCTGATACCACATGCCAGACTCCGAACTTTGCACCAGCTGTTACCTCTGCTACCTGGTTAACACTCACTCCTCCATCTTGGACAGTCCCTCTGCCCAGGACTCATCATAGATCCCTCCTGGCTTGGCCTCAACACCACCTGGCAAGGTCTTTGTCTCTTTCCTCCTCAACCTGTGCCCCTATCCATGCTCAGCTGTAACTTCCTTCTAGGCAGGGCATGCATTTCCAATGTCAAGGGCAGGAGGTGTGGCTGATGCTCAAAGTTTGTCAAGTGAATAAATGAGCAAGTGAGTGAATTTATGAATCTCCAACTCTGAGCCTCTATAAGAGGCAGATGATCAGGCACAGCCCAGGCACTGCTAGGCCTGAATGAGGTACCCATGTATATAGTGAAATGGTTACCATATAAGAAGTGATCAGTCCTAACACATTTAGAAAGCAGCAGGGACCAGAGGTGACAAAGACAAGCTTCCCAAAAGGCACCATAAGGGGGTCCAGCATGCAAGCAGTGTGCTCTCTGTTACCACATCCATCTCCCATCCATCCCACTCACTTGAAAAGTGCTGTTTAACCTGGCTCCAACCAGTCACCCAGCATGGTGTCCCAACCTTCAGGTTGAAGTTGGGTTCAGGGAGACAGATGGGCTGCACATAGTTGCTGAAGGTAACAGCCGTGTGAAGATGGAGAAGGGCAACATCACCTATGATGAAGGTCTGGCCCCAGTACTTGGGGTGCATAATGATGTCCTTCACGGGGATCCAGAGGGCCCTGGTGAAGTTCATAGGCTGCAACTTGGAGGTGCCAAGCATTACTGAATACTCCTTGGTGCTGCAGGAGAAAGAGAGCTTCACCTGGTAAATATCAGGTTCCCAAGCAAGAATACATTCCTACCTCCCCCATGGCCCCCTCTCCCTTAGCAGAAGTCCTGCCTGATTTCCTCTGTTCACCACATCTTGCCTATTCTATCCCAGTGGTCCTCTGAGTCATAGGTCTGACTGCCTCCTCATTCATCATTTAAGTTGATTCAAGGTGACCTGTACTTACAGGTATAGAAGATGTTGATGTACACGTATGTTCTCCTGTGGGGGGGAGTGGGGAATATGTTCTGGGTTTTCTTGTTGCTCAATCCCTGGCCCCCAGGACATCCTGACCATGCCTCTCCCTATTCTGGATGACCCTCCCCACTCTCTCACAATCCCTCTCCTCCTACATAGTTACACAGAAGAAATGAGGAAGTTGGGCTGGGCCTGTTGTACCTCTGGGTCTGTAGGTCCTGAACACATGGGCCACACTTACCCTTGGATGCAGTGGGCAGCAGTCACCACCCAGCTAGAGTCAATGAGGGCCCCTCCACACACGTGCTCACTCTTCATCTGTAGGCTCACCTCCCAGGGCCAATGGCGGGTCATCGGCACTTCCTCTGACCACCAGGGCTCACCACAAACTTCAGGCACAGTGACCACATAGAGGAGGATGAGAATGACTAAGACCAAGGCACCCTCAGGGCCAATGTGCACGAAACTATAAATTGAGGGACTTGTTCTCATTTCAAAGAAGGGGAGAGAAGGTCAGTGGCCTATCCAAAGGCACTGAGCTAGACAGAAATTGATAATGACAGATATAAAAAGTATCAAGACAGAAACATAGAGATATCATAGCAAGAGAAAGACATACTGAGAGTCATTGGGAGCAATCAGTACAGAATCTCAAAACAAAAGAGAAGCAAAGGAGTCCCAAAATGAGAAGGACACTTTTTTTCTTTTCTTTTTTTTTTTGAGACAGTCTCACTATGTCACCCTCAGTAGAGTGCTGTGGCGTCACAGATCACAGCAACCTCAAACTCTTAGACTTAAAGTGATTCTCTTGCCTCAGCCTCCCAAGCAGCTGGGATTACAGGCTATCTATGTTGTTGTTGTTGTTGTTGTTTGGCAGACCCCAGGCCAGGTTCAAACCCACCAGCCCTACTGTATGTGGCTAAGCTATATAGGTGCCGGGCCACAGTGCATTTTCTTGTGTCTTGGGAAGTTCCTTGGCCATGATTCTGAAAAGCTATAATGCTTTTTGAATCTGTTAGATGCACCAGGCCTTTGTCCCTACACTGCTCAGTGTCAAGAAAAGCTTCTGACTTCTGTGTCAGAAGTTTTCACACTGACCATTCAATGCTCCAGTATGAAGCCCACGGAGACCCCTCATGCATGGCTCACACATTCTTAGTTTGCACATAGTTCCACCGATCAATTTATATGACTGGATGAATACATGAATAAACAAAGGTGCAGAGATTATAAATAAAACATTAGCCAACATGTCATAGATATACATACATATATGATTTTTTTTTAAGACAGAGTCTCATACTGTCACCTGAACTAGAGTGCCATGGCTTCAGCCTAACTCACAGCAACCTCACACTCCTCAGCTCAAGGGATCCTCTGGCCTCAGCCTCCCAGAGTGCTAGGACTAAAGGAATGAGCCACCATGCCCAGCCAACAATATATTTTTTAAAAACAATGCACCTTGATCATATGAGGAGAGTCCCAGGGGTGCAAGGGTGGTCATATAGTGGAAGAGCTCTCTCAGTGCATTCTTCACAAAAATGGTTCTAACAATAAAGAGATAAAGACCATGTGCTTTTCTCCATTAACACAGAAAAAGTCATTTAAAAGCTCAACACATTAGTTATGACTTTTAAAAAAAACTCTTACTTGTGCTAGAAATAGAAAAGAACCCCTTAACTTTATAGAAGTTAGGTATCTCCCAAACCTACAGCAAACATATGACATTAAAGAACAGGCATAAAAGAATCTATACCATCAGAGGCCAGGAATAAGGAAAATCTGTAAGGAGGAGATCAGAGAAAAATGGACAGAGCACAAGGTGGCTTCTGGGTGAAAAGGTAGAACTGTCCTACTTATTCACCTGGTAGTGATTACACAAGTGTATTCACTTGTGTGACAATTCCTTGAGCTCGACCTTTTTTGTGTACTTTTTTGTAATGCATGTAATACTTCAATAAAACAATTTACTTTTTAAATCAATAACATTTCTCTATTCCAGCAGAATGCACTAGAAAATATACTCAAAATAAAATACGTTTTCAGTAGCAAAATATTATAAAATACATAAGGATTAACTTATCTAACATCACACAAAACTTCTGTGGTAACAAATTTTAAACTCTAATAAAGGACACAGAAAATGACCAGAATAAATGGAGAGACATTCTCTGCTCTTAAGTAGAATGAATGAATGAATATTTTAGATGTAATTTTTCCCACTATCTATAAATTCATTGGGAAAGGTGGAATTTTTAAGAAACTCTTGATGAAAGTAACCCAAAACAGAAATAGAAAAACAAAAATTCCAAAGACAGCTCCATCTTTGAAAAAGTACAACAAAGAAGAGCCACTTGCCCTAGTAGATATTAAAACACAGGTGAAAGCCACAATAACAAAAATAGTATGGTACTGCCACAAGGACACATAAAGGAGCCAACAGAAAAAACAGACAGCTTAAGATTGTTCTGGGTATTACAGGAACTTGATATAAACAAAAGAGCCACCACAATCAGAGGAAGAAAGAAGGAAAAATTAGTAGTCCCTGTGTTGGGACACTGGCTCCACATAAAAGAAACAAGAAAAACAAAACTAGACTCCTTGATAATAGCACTTGAAGACCTAAAGATGAAAGGTAAAACTATAAAGCTAATGTACTATGTGACATAGGGTGGCAAAGGACTCCATAAACAAAACATCAGAACACACACCATAAGGCATAAACCAATTAACTTAATTACATCAAAATCAAAAAGTTTTGACTCCAGGAGCAAAGTTAACAGGCAGACAGACCAGGAGGAAATATTTGCAATGTCTAAAATCAATACAAGACTTTTATTAGAAATACACAGGAACTCTAGGAAATTATCAAGGAAAAAAACAGACAATATTTAAAAGATTAAAGATAAGCAACTTATTAAAAAAGGAAATTCAAAAAGCAAAAAGGATACTGCAATGTTCAAACTCATTAACAATGAGAAAAATGCAAATCAGATCAAGAAGTCTCTTTTTATTAAAAAAAAAAAAGTCTTTTGTTTTATTAGACTGGCAAAAAATGTAAAAGTGGGGTCACCCCAAGGGTTGGTAGGTCTGTGGGAATATACACCTTAATACACTGCTGGTAGTAGTTTGAAGGGGTGGCCAAATCGAAATATGGATAGTAGATAAAAGCATGATGTCGAGGGAAACTTCTGAAGTAGATAAGTATACTGTGGCTATGTAAGAGAATATTCTCAGAAAATATATACCAAAGTATTGAGCAATAAAGACCCATGCTATATGGGTCCCTCAAATGATTCTAAATGTATGTGTATGTGCTCCTATGTACTACTTACATTTTTTCAGTATTCTGTAAATTTAAAATTATTTCCAAATAAAAAAAAATTCTTAATGGACGATTAAAAGAGGAGGAAACAAACATATCTAGAATACATACTATTTATGTAAATTAAAAATAGAGGCACACAAAATAGCAACATTTATTTTAACAAGAGCACACACAAACAGAAAGATCTACATATAAGAAACATATTAAGAAAGGCTGAGGGGAATTGGACAGGGATAACTAACTTAATCAACCAATCAGTAATGAATCAGGTGGAGTCTTATTACAATGGAACTAAAGAGAGCAGGAGTAACCCAGCCCTCCATTCCTGAGGTCTAAGGGAAGAGACAGGAAACCCCAGAAGAACCGGCCTCTGCAGACACCACAAAAAGGAGCAGGAGGCTCTATGTCCAACTGAAGAGCATAAAGTTTAAAAGGCTTCTGTGTGGGAAAAGGTCTGCATCAGCTTCCTTAACATACCTCCTGATGGGATGCAACCTGAGAGGAATTCAAAGAGGCTCAGCTTTAGGCTTCTAAATTCTGGTAGCTACAGGCTGTTCTTTAGAAAGTGGGCCCCTTAGACTAAATTCCTGCTTTCTACAGACCCAGAAACACTATGTGACTCCTTTCAGAATCTACCCTCACAGAAATTGAAGCATTTCTCACAGAAGGGGTTCACCCTACTCACCTGGTTTGGTTTTGTCCTCTGTGTAACCTGGAGGAGAAAAGGGGAACAGACACAAAGCAAGAGTTCATGACAAGGTAACTGCAAAGAAGTGAATGCATTTTGCAGTAATTAGTTGATCCATTCATTCACCAAATATGTCCTAATCTTCCACTGTGTTCCCAGTCTGGAGCCAGAAGCTGGGGAGACGTGTATCAAAAAGAACCTGCCCTGAAGGAGCATACTGTCCAGCAGGAGTGACAGAAATAAATACGCAAACACTTGTATGAGATCAGTACAAGGCCAGGGCCATGGGTGTCAGGTGAACCCAGAAGAAGCAGTGGATAGAAAAGACTTCTGGGAAGAAGAGTTATTATGTCAAGTCTAAAAGATGAGAAGGTAAATAAAACAAAAAAGCAATAATGACATTCCTTGCAGAAGAAACTTCATGGTGCACGCCAAAGATTCCCTGGGATGAAGGGCAGGTCCTGCGATGGCAAGAGAGGAGCCAGGGAAGGAAAGCAGAGGGCTGATCAAACAGGCTGAGGGCAAATGGAAAGGGGGAGGCCAACAAGTGTGACAAGGCCAGACTTGTGCTGTGAAGGCAGCATAAAGAATAGAGAGGAAGGTCACAAGACTGAGGGCAGTGAGATCCCAGCGATGCCTCTTTAGAACCAACACAAGAAATGAGGAAGGGTTATGAGAACAGACATGGTGAGCTGGATGTGGGACTCAGAGATTGGTGAGTCTAGAATGATACCCCGATTTCTGATTTTGGAGAAGAGTGACTGCCATCACTGAGCTAGAAAACAGAGTAAGAGCAGTAAGCCTCAGTTTTAAATGCCATGGGGCTGAGATGTTTCTAGGTCTTTCTGGTGGAGATACCGAGCAGGTGGCTACACGTCCAGACATACTGTTTTAAGAGGTATCATCACACAAATGACAAGTGAGTTCACCCAGACAGCAGTGAAGAGGGAGGGACATAAAATGGAAATGGTATCTTGGAATGCCAATGCAGCAGGGATGAACACTGCAGGGTGGCTTCTGGTGGATACAGGAGAGTGAGTTACCCTTGAGGCAGGGAAGACTCAGGAGACACAGAAAATGAAAAATGAGAGAACGGTCGGGGGCAGTAAGCGCAGAGACATGCCAAGAAGAGACCAAGGGTTCAGTGTGCAGTGAGAACCCCCCCGGAAGAAGCACCCAGTGAAGACTGTTATTTTGAGAAGTCCGGCAGTGAAGGGGAAGGAGATGGACAAAGAGACCCAGCAAAGAGAGGATAACGATCTGTGAGGGGATGATGAGGGGAGCACAGCTCAAGGAGGGCCACACTTCAGGCTGGCCCTGCGCGGGAAGCGTGTCTCTTCAGTTCCTGAAAAGGCAGGTGAAGAGGGTGCAGATGCGGCCAGGTTTGGAGGGGCCCTGGGGGATGGGGAGAGTCAAGAGGACAGTGCCTGAAGGCCTGTGTTTTCTGAGGGAACGACGGGCTGCTAGCGGGGCAGCTGGGCTGGAATAAAGGATCGGAAAGGAAGGTGACTGTGAATTTAAAATATTCCTTTGGCGGATGGGGACCAGGAATTGGCCCCCAAACCACATGCCCGAATGGGGTCTCCAGGAGGCCCAGCTCCCCAGGAAGATCAGAGCGCAGGGTGAGGGGTAGAGCATAAGAACCTTGGGGTGCTGTGAGGACGTGGGGGGCTGAACATCAGCCACAGTCCAGACCGGCAGGGAAGGAAGCAGCTGCTGGTGGGGAAGGCGGAGGGGTCCTCAGCTCGGCGGGTCCCCAGGAGGCCCTGAGCGAGGACTGAGAAGGCAGCTGTTTACCCTGGAATCCCCTGTGAGATCCTGGGGAGGAGGGGCGTAGTAAGAAGAGAGGTGACCATGGGGTGGGTGGGCCACAAAATTCCCCGCCAAACCCCGGGGCCAGTCCTCCGCCACAACGCCTGGCACACAGCGAGGTGGAGCCGGCGGGTCAGAGGGGGTTGGGGTGCAGCTGAACGGCGGGAGAGCGGCTGGGGGACGCCCACCTCACCAGAGCTCGGGGTTGACCGCAGGAGCAGCAGCAGCTGCAGCAGGACTCGGCCGCTCGGCACCGTGGGCCTTGAGGCTCCAGGCCGCGGAGGGCTACAAAGCGAAGCAGCCATGAGGCCAGGCCGGAAGGAGCTGCCTGGCATCTGCGGAGACAGCGCCCACGTGCCTGCGCACGTGCCTGGCGCCCGGCCACGTGACCTCACCCCAGCACTACTGGCTCCTGACGGCTGGTGGCGCTACTGGCTCCTGACAGCTCTGGCGAGCTCGGGCGCATTTCCGGCACTTCCACTTCCTATCTGTCCCTCAAGGACGACCCGGGAGCCCTGAATCTGTGATGGCTCCCTGGGTGGCCCACCCTGGTTGAAGGCATCCCCAAGAGCCCCAAGTCTGTGACAGTATCCCAAGGAGCCGGCTGGTGAAGGTGCAGGAGACCCCTGGACCACCGATGGTACCTAATTCCCCTGGGCCTGGTGCTTTGGAGCGTTTCACAGTTACTTTTCATTTGAGAATCTGGAAGAATGTGGGAAGAAAAGAAAGGAAAGGAACAGTAAGGGTAGGGAATCCAGGTATTTGGGGGAAAGTTGTATTTGAGATGGACCTAAGACTAAAGCAAGGAGTCTGGGGGAGTCCAGAGAAAGGACAGGCATTTTCCTCTTCCACAGACCACCAATTTAGACCATGACAATTAAAAATGGATAGTGGCATGTGCCAGGCCTCTGGCTTTCACAGGGATTTTTTGCGGAAGGCTGTTTGCTGTCTTTGGATCTGCTGGGCATGGCAGAGACGGGGAGATGACCCCCGAGATTCCTGTTTCGCTTGTCTAGCTGGGGGCTGTCTCTGGAAACCACATTCCCCAGTCTGGCATCTACGTGAGTCCACGTACGTAGAGATGATATGTGCCACTTCCATGCCCAGGCGGTCAGGAAGACACTGCCTTTTCTATTGTTAATACAGAGTTGGTTCTCACAGCGAGGTCTCCTAACATACAGTAACTGTATCGCCAGAGATCTGGTTAGAAATGTACATTCTCAGGCCACACCCCAGACCTACTCGTTTTTAAATTCCCACGGTGCAACTAGTAATCTGTATTTTCACAAGTCCTTGGGGGATTCTGAAGCAGGTACACTGTGAGCTACAGGACCGAATGAGTCCTGAGATAGAGAAAAGCTTCCGGTGCTTCAAGAACATCTGAATGGGATGTTCTAGGAAAAAGTTAAATTTATTTTATTAATTCTTTAATAAACAGTGGTTTCTTAAAGCCGCTGGTGCTATGCTCATTAAGAGACTGGTTTCGTAAGTTCTCAGTCTCAGCCCTAGCATTCCTTGGGAGCAGATGGAACAGGCACAGACTGTCCACTGAAACCCACTGGTACCATCCACCCATAGAAAGGAAAAGGGCAGGACATTGGGAGGGGTTGATCAGCAACTAGACAAGAGACTCCAAGACACAAGGCCCTGTCCTGAAGAAAAAGAATCTGTGTATAACATAGTGAATCTCTCCCACCCTCCTCCCTGTGGGAATGCAGATCTTTGGTGACAAAGTGGAAGTGGACAACAAGGAAAAGCAGTGGTGAAGAGGACTAGTTCTCATGCCCCAACTTATTCTTACTCCCACTACCAGTCTCTCTTGATCCTAGCTGTAGGGGCTATTAAATTCAACTACAGAGCTGTCAATGACTATAAGAGGTATACAGTGAACAGGACCTACTGGCTAAAACCATTCAATGATGCAGGCAAGGCAGGCTTCACCTCTCCCTCTAGGTTTTAATAAGAACCACAAATATCCTTAGCTAAATGGAAAACTAGATTTCTACAGAGTATATTTTATGCTTGAGAACACACAGGAGACTCTCCAAACATTTATTCAGTTGATTTCTGAAAACTCCTCACTCTATAACTGCCTTAAAATAACCGTCTAGATGTGGCTGTTAGGGCACTGAAGAAGGGGGCACCAATAATGGGTCACCCCAAGAGGGCTCGCGTGGCAATAGCTCTCTTCTCACAGATGGATCCACAATGGGCTTTAGGAGACCTTCTCCCAGCCTGACTACTGAGCAAGCCAGACCTTGCACCTCTGCAGGGTCCTCCCAATGCTTCCTCACTCTCTCTGAGCAATCATGGAGCTGATGGTTTCCCAGTCTCAGGTGAGGTCCTGAAACCAAGACCAGGTCTAAAGCTTGCTTCACAGTTGATGATATCTCTTCTTTGGCAGATGTTCTCCAAGATGGAGTCATCACACCCACTTGGCAGGTCACCTTGGCCCTCTAGCTGCAGTGCATCCCCCACCTCCCATAAGCAGAGCATAGCCCAGGTGTAGAGGTAGTCAAGGCAGGTGACCAGAGCATTAGGCAGGGACACTTTCCAGGCCCCAGTCTCCCTGCCACACTCAATTTGTGTGAGTCTTCAGAGGGCCAGTGGATCCCAACAGGAATTTGAGGAAAGGGCACTGAGAAGGAGTGGGAGTTGGCCAGAGGAGACCCTACATGGGTGACTCATAAATAGGAGGAGAGTGGGCTGGGCCATCATGGTGTCACCAGGATGTCCAGAGCACAGGAATAGAACAAGGAAGGCTACTAAGTCCAGACAGGAAGCTTGACTCAGGTGAGCAATGACTCAGTCCATGTAGAAACTAACTTCCGTATAAACTCCAGGAAATCCCATGTAACCACAGCCAAGGCCCCAGCTCACAATCCCAACCTGGATCCAGGTGTATTTAACTCACAGACCAGGAGCCCCCAGAGTCTCCTTGGAAAAGGAGAAAGAGAAAGAAAAAAACTGCAGGAACAGACCAGGATCCATGTCAGAGCAGGCTTACTGCACTGCACTGTGCTGGGGAGGGAGGCACACACAGGGCTTCCCCAGGCACCCCAAAGACCCTCCTAGCTTAAGTATCTATTAATAGGAAATTAATAGATTTGAATTAAAATCTACAAATCTAATCAATAGATTTGAGAATTGAAATTTTTAAATAAACAAAAATTGTATGCCTATTAAAAAACTGTGTTCCAACAATAGAATATAAACAAAATATACCAGCTCTGAGATAATGAGTGAAATGTTTCCTCAAGTACATTGCCTGTCACAGAAGGGGCTTAAACCAGAATTTGTATTATGGGTATTACCTGCCAGTCTCTCATACTCACCTCCAGGCTTTAAGCTACTCTGTCCTAAAGGATCAGGTAAGGCTAGTCCAGGGGAGCATTACATCACTTGGCTTGTCCTCAGCTCCCTTAATGTAAATAGTGGTAAATGTAGGGGCTAGGAGATGACCCAGGCCCTGTTGGCTGGGGATAATGAAGCTTTGACAAGACACCTTGATGCTGAGGCAGCAAGGGGTCCCTGAACTAACCTGGCAGGCATTTTTTTCCTTGGGGATTATAGCCAGAGACCATCTCTTTCCTGACCAATTCTCTCCTCCATGCAATGTTTCTCTGTAGCATATTATTACCTTTCTTAATGTGAATAATGCTTTGCTCAGCCTCCTGAAGAACAACTGGTGACAGTGCTAAAGCTATGGAGGGATTGTTTAGGAATGAGTGCATCTGCACAGTGGCACAGGATAGGAGACCCCATACCTGCTCTAGATTCTGCTGAGATCCAGAGCTCAGTGTTGACATTAAGAGAGGAAAGCATAGGAAGCAAAATCAAGTAGAAAGACAAACAGCTGAGGAAAGAGAAAGGAGAGGATCTGCCAGCCTAAGAAATGACAACCAAGTATCTATTATTTTTGAGTATCGGTAGTAATGACAGGTTGTCTGGTGCATTAATAAAGTGTCTTCACTTTCTAGAGTAGGGTCACAAACTCTCAGGCAACTCCTGAAAGATACTAACTCCAGCCTCTTCCTTAAAGATAGGAGGCCCTGCAGCCTCACTGATAAGGATGCTGTGGCTCAGCCTACAATCGTGGTGTCTGGAGGCTCAATTCATCAAAGCAGGTATTTCTAGAGGAGGACAGCTACCTCATTACCCAACCTGAAATCCATCGAGAGAAACCACCATACCTGGGGAACAACTCTGACATACCACAGTTGTTAAATTACTCCCTGGCAGCATCTTCTCCAACCACCTCCCTTACCTGCCTACTAGAAAATTGCCTCCCTTTCCCTCTCCTTAGTTTGTAGGCCAACCACAGTCCACCATTGTTTCCACATCAATATCCTGCCCCACTGCCTTGCCTTGTCTGCCAGTCAGCCCCATCCAGTCCCAGTTTCCACTTTGAAAGACTTTGTAGAGAGACACACAGGCTGGATTGATGAGGAATAATTCACAGAGAAGGCAAGCACAGAAAGAGCAATGTCATTGCTAAACATATTAACCTCAAAATCAGAAGGTAAAACAATGTCTTATACTGGGATCACAATTGCCTTTGAGGAATCACAACACAACTCCCTGTCCCCAGCTTCACCTCACATTCCGCATAGCTGCAGGGAGATAACATGGCCTTCATGGAGATCCTAGAAGGTCTGCCTTCCCCTTCCAAAAATTGCAGGAGTTTGCCAGCCTGGCCCCATTTTCCTACACCAGCCGTCAGCCACTCCCTTCCCTCCAAATCATGTCCCCTAGGTCTCACTGCCAGAGAGCCCCTAGATCTCTGACATGCCAACAGAAATTCTGGGGGCTCTCTGGCAGTCCTCAGACCAGCAGTAGCACCTGGGAATGTGCTAGAAAAGCAAATCCTCAGGTCTCATCTCAGAGTGGAAAAAGCTATGGGACTGTCACCCCCTTTTCAGATGAGGGAGAGGAAGCTCAGGGAGGGGAAGGTTGGCTTCAGGACACCCCTCTTGATCAGAGGCCAAATCCTTGACGTCCAAACACTCACCCAAATAAGCAATGGGCTGCAGTTATCATCCACCAACTGGGAATAAAGGAGCCTCCACAGACATATTCACCACTGATCTACGGGCTCACCTGCTAAGGCCACTTTCTCTGTAGGGCAGGATGTCCCCCAACTATCCTCATAGTCCAATGACCACGTGCTGGATGGCTCAGTAAAGAGAAAAGACTAGAAGTAAAGCTGCTGCCTTTACACACCACTATCATTAGGCTGCCCAGGCATAGGCACATATGTTATCCTCATACCCCTCAAGGAGACTGTGTCTCTCTCCACTCCTCCAAGTCAAGTCTGACCCTTTGACCTCCCATGCAGCCTCCTGTGCAGACCTCACACCTGAAACTGTACCTTGAGCAATTGGACCTCCAAGTGTAGAGGTCCAACTGAATTCCAAGACTTTTCCCACTATGGATTCTAGAGGAATCTGGGGTGCTAGAGACCCTGGAACTACAGTGAGTCTGGAATCTTTGGGAATTCAGGTGCATAGGAAGTACCTGGGCCTCTGGGCTTGTCGGGCTCACTCTAAAATCCTCCTTGGGTCAGTAATCCCCAACTGGTGAAGATGAGAGACCCCTCCCAGAACAGGAACAGGCCAGGTTGTGCCTCCTCCCACTCAGCCCACCTATTCCCACAGCACCCCCATCACTACTCCCTATCCAGCCAGGAGCCAGCCCAGACACTCATCCTCCCTGCCCACCCAGGGAGGGAGGTGCTCAGTCTCACTGAGCAGTGGCTGAAGAATCTGGAGCCAGACCAGGAACCCCAGGCATCTGCCTCCACAGCCATTGAGGAGGCCACCCTGAGATGCCGTCAGCCCCTCCCATGGCACCCCCTTGCTGGGGTTCCTGCACTACCTCTTGTGTGGACGAGAGCCCTGTGTGCTTTCCAAACTCCAAAACTGCTCCCTCAAGACTCTTCATCCCTGGTTATTCATCAAAAACTAGTCAAGGCATTGCTGCAAAGGAAGAGACTTTGAATATGAATTTCATCTTATGGACATAAAAGAGAGATAGAAAAATCTCTAGATACCCGATCAAGCATGATCTAATCACTGGATACCCTTCAAAGCAGTAGAAAACAATCTATCTAATGGAAGATCAAAAGCAAAAAGAACCCAGCAGGGTGGTATGGCCTGTGTTCCCAGATTCTTGGGAGACTATGGTGGGAGGCTCCCTTGAGTCCAGGAATTCAAGTCCAACCTGAACAACATATTGAGACCCTACTCTTACAAAAAACAAAAGTATGGTAAATAGAAAATACAAAAAAAGACGGCTATAATGAGCACTAATACAATAGCAACTGGAATAGGTGTGTATAAATTGAACACAGCAGACAAAACAAGTACTTTATAGAGAAAAAGATGTGGCTCAGAAATTCACTATCTGAAGAGACAAATTTAAAACAAAATGATACAGATAAATTGGATAAAAGAGATAGAAAAAGAAATACCAGGCAAGGAAAAAAGAAAGAAAGAAAAAGAAACCCACATCTCTCATATCTCTGAAACAAAATCAAACCTCTAAATGGTTCTATTAAAAGGAAAATCATGAGGGAAATAATGAACATTTAGAGTTGACCGCCAATGGAAGCATACGTAATGCAGCTAGAGCTGTCTCAAAAGGTAATTTCAGCTTTGACTAGATCAAAAAAGAAAGAACAATTGATTATTTTTTTTTAGTGAGGTAAATATTCAACTCAAAAAGTGAAAATCAATGGAGTAAACTCAAAATCATTTGGGAGAAGGGAAAAAATAGTAGATAAAGGAAACAAATCAATAAAATAGAGAAAAATATGGAGAAGATTAACACGATCAGAATCTTGTTCTTCATCTAATAAAATAGACAACATTCTAGTAAGATTATAATGAAAGAAAAATAGCAAAATATGGAATGAAAAAGGGGAATCCAGTTATAACTGCTCACTTCAGGGAGTCTGACAGATTTTGCTTAAGGGATCCCTTTCTGTGGCCTGGACACTTCAGGCACCAACCTGAGATAGTCATAGGGCTTACCCCGTTTGTTTTCTGCCTGTCAGAGATCCTGCTCTTTGTAGCTCCATGTCCAATGTCTTGAAAACTCTTGTTTCATATTTTATTCTTTTTCAAATAAAAAATTTCATGTGAGAAGGTCAATCGTTTCTTCTGTTTTAGTCAAAAGGATAAGTCAATATCCGTACTTAATAATATTATTTTATAACTTTAGAAGTTTGTATCGTATCTGTAACTTGCTTCCCCTTTTTCATTCCATATTTTGTCTTTTCTTTTATCTTACTCAGTCTTACTAGACAAAACCTCCTGGTAAAAATAATTGATTATTACAAGGTTGCAGGATACAAAATTAGTATAAAAAAGTCAATTGCGTTCTGTTATCCTAGCAATGAACAATTGGAATGCGATGCCATGGCACTCTAGCCTGGGGCAACAGAGTGAGACTCTGTCTCAAAACAAAAAAAATTTACCATCTGTAATTTGACCAGTTTTCCCACTCTACACCAAGGGGTAGAAGGTGTGGGCTTTGCCCCTTAGTTGTATTATTTTTTTCTTTAGCATAAGTTCTTTTTTCATTATTACCATGTGTAAGATTACACCTAACTTCCTACTGCTTATAGTGTGTTGCAAAATATTTTTTTAACATGAAGGACTAGTCTGAATTATAAGTACATATTAAAATTACTGAAAATGTTTATAGTTAATTGAGACATGATGGCCTAAAGGAAAGAATTCAAGGAGCTGACATTGAAGGAAAAGGTTGATTTCTATTTTCTGGAAAGCAGCAGCCAAAGAAAGGTGGCAGGAAATTTTGGTGTTAGCGAGACATACAGTTAGCAACATCCAAAAATGTAAACATGAGTACTTGAAGCTATGGTAAGAAAAACAGAGATCTCTAGCAAAAAATGTGGAAAACTTCCCTTGATAAAGTCAATAAAGCCATGATAAGCTGATTCAAACAAATGAGGTCAGTTAACACCGGAATCTCTGGGCTGATGATCCAAAAATTTGCTAAAATTTTCACAGACATTAGGGATGGCAGATTTCCAAGCATCAAGTGGTTAGCTTGAGAAATTTAAAGTGTGATACCAGATCTCCCAGAAGGTCCTGTGTGCTGGATCCAATGAATTTCTACTAGAAGTTGTGAAAGAGTTCATCAAAAAGTTCCCAGACTTCTTGCAACTGAGTGCAGTGAGATTGGGGACAGAAGACTCCAGGTATCTCTGGCTGGTGGGATCTGCCCAGGAACATCTCTTTGGGGACACAGGAAGACAGCAAAAGACTTCTGGACCCCACAAGGAGGACAAAAGCAGTGGAGAACTGGCAAGTGTTAGTTTGCATTCATTCGGTCAAAACAGCAGCTGTAACTATAGCACCAGCAAGATTACAAGTAGGAAAGGCCTTACCCGTGAGCTGTTTTGTTTTTTTGGACTTGGGCACTCGGTTGATCTACCTTGGGAGAACTTGGGTGAGAGTGCCAATGACTTTAAGGGTTGTCTAAGACCCTGGACTGAGCTACAGAGCTGGAACAGAGCTAATATTGTTTGGCTGTGGGCCGCCCACTCAGCCATAGTGGGAGAATTGCCCCCCCCGCCCCCCCCCCCACCTGCTCTGCCCTGAGGGTCACAGAGCATGGGCAGCCATTGTGGGAGAACTGCCCCTGCAGGCTCCACCCTCAGGGTCACAGTGTGAGGATCAGGCTGGGAGACCTTGGGCTAGTAATCTAGTATCTGAGCAGCCCAAAAGCAGGGACTGAGACGGGGAGATTTCAGTGTTTTGGCAGATTACAGCCTTGGCCCCCAAGGAGCATAGAGTTAAGCAGGCTGAGGAAAGATTTAGGTTCTCAACTCTGCAGAGTTTGAGAAATCAACAGAGGCCTCTAGTCTCCATCTTGTACAGTTGTATCAGCATTGTGATTAACATCTCATACCTGAGAAGATCACCTGTTGCCCAAACAATGTTCAGCAAGATATATACCCGGCTTTGTTTTTGGTTTTGGCTTTTTTTTTTTTTTTCAACATTTTCCTTCTAGATTTTTCCTTTTTTCTTTTTCTATTTTTTTCTTTCTTCATTTTTCTAGTTTAAATACAATTTTCCATTATTGCCTTCTTTAACAATTAGAACTTCATTTTTGCTAGTGTTTCTGCCCCTATTTGGGGTTTTTCCCCAATTTTATCCTGTAATGTTTTTTGTTTATTTGTTTTGGTTTGATTTACAACATTTTTGTCTTTCCACTCTACTAGGTGGAGGTGGGGTACTCTCAACAGGTTGGCAAAGAGCTGCTGACTTCAAGAGAACCACCCAACCCAGCATCCTCAGAGGCTGGGTTTGAACCTGCCACCTCTGGAATATGGGGCTGGCACCCTACTCCTTTGAGCCACAGGCACCGCTGGGTTTTTTTGTTTTTTTTTTAAGGTTAGGTCAAAGTACCCTACTGTGCACCTATATTACTTCTGTCTCCCTCTTTCTGCACCTCTCTTCTTTTTGCCAATATTCCCTTTTATTCACCCCTTCTCCTTTCTCTTTTTTCTTTTTCTTTTTTTTTTAATATTTTTTCCCTTCTTGCTCTTAAATCTTCTCATGCTTCTGGTCCTGTACCAAAAGAACTCATGAAAACATTAGGCCAGTGGCACAGTAAATTAAAGAGCAAGACAAAGTGAAAGGAACATTAGGGCAAGGAAACAGATAAAAGAAAACACTCATGAAGAAGAATCAGCAGAAAAATCCTGGCAACATGAAAAACCAGTCCAGAATAAACCCCATAAAGGACTGTGAGGTAGTCTCTGCAGAGGATTTCAACTATAAATAAATGTTAGAAATGAGAAAAAGGGAATATAAAATACAGATGATGAAAACAATGAAGGAAATTGCTGTGAAAGTGGAAAATAACCAAAAGGAAATCCAAAAACAGAACCAAATAAGAGATGAAAAATATGAAGACTATAGAAAGGATATAGCAGAGTTGAAGGAATTGAAGGAGTCAATTAGAGAACTTAAAGATATAATAGAAAGTATCAACAACCAATTAGATCATGCAGAAGAAAGAATCTCAGAGGTAGCTGGGCGTTGTGGTGGGCGTCTGTAGTCCCAGTTACTTGAGAGGCTGAGGCAAGAGAATCGCATAAGCCCAGGAGTTGGAGGTTGCTGTGAGCTGTGTGATGCCATGGCACTCTACTGACGGCAATGAAGTGAGACTCTGTCTCTACAAAAAAAAAAAAAAAGAATCTCAGAGGTAGAGGACAAAGCTCTTGAGATAACTCAGATAAGTTAGTTAAAGAGGCAGAAAAGAGGAGAGAGAAGGCAGAAAGTTCACTGATAGAATTATGGGACTTTATGAAGCGTTCAAGCGTACAAGTTATAGGTATCCCAGAAGGGAAAGAAAAATGCCCCAGAGGAATGAAAGACATTCTAGAGAATATTATAAATGAAAATTTCCCAAATATCACCAAAGATCTGATGCACTCCTTTCAGGGGGATACTGTACCCCAGGTCGCCTCTACGCAAATAGAGCTTCTCCAAGACATATGGTGATGAAACTGTCCAAAGTCACGATAAAAAAGATTATGCAAGTTGGGTGGCACTGTGGCTCAAAGGAGTAGGGCACCAGCCCCATATACCAGAGGTGGCAGGTTCAAACCTGGTCCTGGCCAGAAACTGCAAAAAAAAAAATTTTGCAAGTTGCCAGGAGTAAGCACCAATTGTGCTACAGGGGCAAATCCATCAGGGTGACCACAGACTTCTCTAATGAAATTTTTAACCAAACGACAATGGTCATCTACCTTTAATCTACTTAAATAGAATAATTTCCAGCCCAGAATTCTATATCCCACTAAGCTAAGCTGGTATTGTTGTGGCAAATTTCCTCAATGTTTGCAAATCAAATCTTTTACTGACATGCAAACATTGAGGAAATTTG